>PVLC010025494.1:12864-23689 GCA_004027655.1 Graphiurus murinus | reverse complement strand
GGTACTGGGGATTGAACTCAGGGGCATTCTACCTCCGAGCTATACCCCCAGCCCTATTTTTTATTCTTTATTTTGAAACCGAGTCTCACTAAGTTGCGGAGTGCCTCACTAGGTAGCTGAGGCTGGCCTCGAACCCTGATCCTCCGGTCTCAGCCTCCCGAATGCTGGGATTACAAGCGTGCGCCACCACGCCCGGCTCCCTATTTTTTGATTCATTTTTTCTTTTTATAATTTTGTGTTCATAGGCTCAATTTCTCTTACTACTATAAGTTTGAAATCTGAAACAGTTGAAGACTAGCAAGATGAAAATCATGTGAGCTAAAGCAGGGCTTGAAAATACTTTCATGTCTGACTCTTTGTGGCTCTACCATTTAGCATTAAAATACTTGATAACACAATACACTGTACTCCCTCTGCAAGTGGGATTTCATAGACTTTTTTTTTTTTTTTGCAGTACTGGGGATTGAACTCAAGGGCATTCTACCTCTGAGCTATACCCCCAGCCCTATTTCTTATTCTCTATTTTTGAAACAGGGTCTCCCTATGTTGCGAAGGGCCTCACTAGGTAGCTGAGGCTGGCCTCGAACACGGATCCTCTGGTCTTAGCCTCCCAAATGCTGGGATTACAAGAGTGCGCCACCACGCCTGGCTAGACCATTTTTTTTGTGTGTGTATGTGTGTGTGTGTTTGAGGGGGTAACAGGATTGAACCAAGGGGCATTCTTCTTCTGAGCTATACCCCCAAACCTATTTTATTTTTTTATTTTGTAACAGTCTTATTAAGGTGCAGAGAGTCTCACAATTTGCTGAGATTGGCCACGAACCTATGATCCTCCTGTGTTAGCCTCCCAAGTACTGAGATTACGAGCTTAAACTATTTTTTTAAACAGGATCTTAGTTAGGCTTGGTGGTGCAGGTTTAGCAATCCTAGTACTTAGGAGGCTGAGACAGGAGGATCACAGGTTCGAGGACAGCCTTATTAGCAAATAGACTCATCAACCTAGTGAAACCATGTTTCAAAATAAAAATAAATGCCAGTCGTGGTGGCGCACGCTTGTAATCTCAGCATTTGGGAGGCTGAGACTGGAGGATCCAGGTTCACAGCCAGCCTCAGCTACCTATTGAGGCACTCCACAACTTAGTGAAACCCTGTTTCAAAATATAGAATATAAAATAGTTCTGGGGGTATAGCTTGGAGATAGAATGCCCCTGAGTTAAATCCCCAGTACCACAAGAATAAATAAATAAAAATAAAATCAGGCTAGGGGTGTAGCTCAGAGGTAGAACGCCCTTTGGTTCAATCTCCAGTACCAATAAATAAATACATAAATAAATAAATAAGGCCTCACTAAGTTGCTGAGGGGCTCACTAATGCTGGAGCTGGTCATGAATCTGCGATATTCCTGTCTTGGCCTCCCAAGAACTGAGCTCACAGGGGTGCACCACTATGCCCGCCTTCCATTCAGTTTTTCTACTGCAGATTGGTCATATATTCCAAAGTGGGAGACATACGCACACACACACTAACCCCATTGCTCCTTTAACTGGCTATATGACTTTGAACATGTCAACTTAATTTCTTTGTCAGTTTCCCTCAAAGTAGGAGGGTTCTAGGATTCTAGGTCTGCTTATCTGACAGGATTGTTTTGAGGAGTGCATCAGCTGATAGTAGTGATTTTTGAAGACTTGGTTGTTTAGGGACAAGAAGTTTTCTTTTTTTTTTTTTTTTTCTTTTCTTTTTTTTTTTGCAGTACTGGGGATTGAACTCAGGGGCATTCTACCTCCAAGCTATACCCCCAGCCCTATTTTTTATTCTTTATTTTGAAGCCGAGTCTCACTAAGTTGCGGAGTGCCTCACTAGGTAGCTGAGGCTGGCCGCGAACCCGGATCCTCAGGTCTCAGCCTCCCGAATGCTGGGATTACAAGCGTGCGCCACCACGCCCGGCTGGGACAAGAAGTTTTCTATTCCTGGAACCCTAACAATAAGCACAGTGCTTGGGAGCATTTCCTCTCAAGATTTTATTGAGTATTTTCAACTAGGTGCATGGCACACACCTATAATCCTAGTTCCTCAGAAGTCTCAAGCAAGAGGTTCAAAAGTTTGAGGCTATCCTGGGCAACTTAGTAAGACCCCATCTCAAAAAGGGATGGGAATCTATAGCTCAGTGGTAGAGCTGGGTTCCAGCTCTAGTATAGCAAAATCTATAAACTTTGCTATATATTTGAAAATAATACTTTGAATCTGTGATCCTCCTGTCTCAGCCTCCCCAAGTACTAGAATTATAGGCATGTGCCACCACACCTCGCTGGCTTGCTGTTCTTTATATATCTTTGTATATGAACCCTGATCTTTGTAACTACTGGGTACTTTTCAATATTACTCTTGTATTAGGTTAATTTACCTATTGACAGACACTTAGATTTTCATACTTAGCTTATAAATCTCTACTTTGCAGATACTTAGGGTAAAGACCTAGTAGAAGTGGAATTGTTACATTAGAGGGTATGCATATTTTAAGTTCTCATAAATGCTTATAAGTGTCAACCAAATAGGCGCCATCAATTAAAACTTTACCAACAGTGTTTCCCTTACTGTCATCCACACTTACTATCATCATTTTCTCTTAATTTTTGCCAGTTGCTTTGGGGTAAATTTACTTTACATTTCTTTGATTACTAGTGAGGCTATATATAGTCTTCCTAGTTAATTTTTTTAGCCTTGGGAGGGTAAGGGCCAATATTATCTGCCATCTTCATATCTGCTTACTGAGTACTTGCTAATTGAATGAATGAATGCTGCCAGAAGATCCTCCTATACTAGATTTAGGCTTCAGAAAGGATGAATTAGCTAAGTGTATGATAGGTCAAAGAAAGCTCAAGTTGCTAAGTGCATATGTGCCCTAGATAAGTAGAGACTCTTAATTTCTCTTCTTTGAGGTGGTTAAGCTCTAGCCAAGTATGGTGACACACCATGTACTTGGGAGGTTGAGACAGGATGATGGCAGGATTGAGGACAGCCCCAGCAACGTAAAGATGTTCTCAGCAGCCTAGCAAAACTGTTTTCAAACAAAAAATAAAAGGGCTGGGGTGTAGCTAGGAGATAGAATGCCCCTGGATTTAATTCCCAGTACTACCAATGGGGTGGGGGTGGGAGGATAGGCTCTGGAGGAAGATTTCCTGGGTTATGTCCCAGTTTTGCCTCATAATAGCTATGCAATTTGGGACAGTTTACTTAATCTTTGTGTTTCAGATTTTCTTATAAAATAGTAGGAGCACTTTGCTTATAGGGTTGTTGAGAAGGTTAAGTTAGTTTAATATTTGTAAATTACGTAGGATTCTTGGCATTCAATATATGTTAACTATTACCATATTCTTTCAGGTTTTTAATAATCCAGCTCTTCTCAGGTGTAGGGTTGATGTAATATTGACATTCTAACTGGGAAGAAATCATTGGCTTTTACCCAATTTCTAGGTCTACCCATTTCTCTCTTAATCATTCCTGAGAGCACACAGTTCTGAAGGGGAAGCAGTCCTCACAAGGACTCCTGAGGACAGCTTTACTTCTTCTTTGTCCTCATCATAATCCTCGATCTTCAACTCTAAAATACTATCTCGAGATTTTTTTGCTGAGCCTGGTGGTGCAGGCCTGTAATCCTAGTACTAGGGAAGCAGAGACAGTGAGATCACAGGTTCAAGACCAGCCTCAGCAAGTAGTGAAACTCTTAGCAACCTAGTGAGACACTCTTTCAAAACAAAAAATAAATGTGCTAGGGGTGTAGCTTGGAGGTAGAATGCCCCTGAGTTCAGTTCCCAGTACCACACACACAAAAAAAAGAAAACACACTTCAGATGAGGGGTGTATAGTTTGCTTTCCCCATTATTCTAATTTTTGTTTGCTTTTTTTTTTTTTTTTGGTACTGGGGATTGAACCTAGGGGCATTCTACCTCTGAGTGATAACCCCCAACCCTTTTTTTTTTGAAACAGGGTCTCACTAAATTGCAGAGGGCCTCACTAAGTAGCTGAGGCTGGCTGCAAACCTATGATCCTCCCATCTCAGCCTGCCAAAGTGCTGGGGTTACAAGCGTGTGCCACCATGCCCAGCTGTAATTATTTTCTTACCACAAATATGGTATCTTAAGAGTCTGTAACTAAGCCGGGCGTGGTGGTGCACGCTTGTAATCCCAGCATTCGGGAGGCTGAGACCAGAGGATCCAGGTTCGCGGCCAGCCTCAGCTACCTAGTGAGGCACTCTGCAATTTAGTGAGACTCCGTTTCAAAATAAAGAATAAAAAATAGGGCTGGGGATATAGCGCGGAGGTAGAATTCCCCTGGGTTCAATTCCCAGTACCACAAAAAAAAAAAGTCTGTAACTAGCCGGGTGTGGTGGCAAACGCTTATAATCCCAGTACTTGGGAGGCTGAGACTGAAGGATCCGGGTTCGCAGCCAGCCTCAGCTACTTAGTAAGGCCCTCTGCAATTTAGTGAGATCCTGTTTCAAAATAAAGAATATAAAATAGGACGGGGGGTATAGCTTGGAGGTAGAATGCCCCTGAGTTCAATCCCCAGTACTGAGGGAAAAAAAAGTCTGTAAGTAGATAAGTGATGAAGCTTGGTCTCATTTTATCTTCGGATAGCTGAGTCTTCCTTTTATTTCCTCATTTTGTGTTTGTGTGTGTGTTGGGGGATACTGGGAATTGAAACCAGGGGTGCTCTACCAACCTTTATTTATTTGAGGTAGTGTTCTCTAAGTTGTCCAGTCTGGCCTGGAACTTGCAACCTTTCTGCCTCAGCCTCCCAAGTAGCTGGGATTATAGGTGTGTGCCACCATACTTATCTGGGAGCATTCTTCCTTAGTGATACTAATATTAGAAAACCTCTGAATGTTTTGTTTTGTTGTGATACTGGGAATTGAACCCAGAGGCATTCTACCTCCCAGTTACTTCCTAGACAGACTTTATTTTTTATTTGGAAACACAGTCTCACTAGATTGCTGAGAACTTCACTAAATTGCCAAGGCTGTCCTTGATTTTGTGATCTTCCAGTCTCAGCCTCCCAAGTACTAGGATTACAAGCGTGCACCACCACACCTGGTTTGATAACGTGCTGTTGGACTTTTTTGTCCTGTTGAAAGGAAAATGCTCCTACAAATATATTACTAAGCAAAAGAAATTTCTTGTGTTAAAGAATGTTAGAAAGAGCCAAAAGAAAACTTAGAAGTATTCTATTCTTTCTTGTCTTTTGTTTGGAGAAATTGGAAATCTCAAGAAATAAGGAACTAGTTGAAATGTACATACCCTCTTAATTTGACAAGTGTAGAACCTTTGTCCTCTTACTTCTGGCCCAGTGTTCTTTCCATAATAGCATTTAATTGTTGTGAAACAATTGATATTTAAACAAACAAAAAAAGGGATCCTATTGTTAGAACTTGGTTTTGAGAGGAGTTAAGAAAGAAATATTTTTGTAGAATGTGAATATGCAAGTAATATTAGGAATGGCAGCATTCAAGGAGCAAACTAGAAAAGGGGAAAAGGGGTATGTTTCTTTTAAAATTGGAGGTTATCTTTCAACTTGGTACCAAATTAATTAAAACGATGTTTTTAAATTTTTGTTTTTCAGTTAGAACTTGTTCATTATAGGGTATGTGTGCAGGTATGAGTATGTACAGTTGGATTACCTAGAAGTTATCTCTAAGGTGAAGTAGATAATCAGTTCTGGGAGTCAAACCTGAGTGATTAGTCCTAAGTTGTATACATCATACTGGAGTGGGAATGTACTTGCATGTCATTGCTTTTTGGTTTCTGCAGGTTTAATGGTGCATTCCTGAGCATGAGTGCAGAATGAAGCGACGTTTGGATGACCAGGAGTCACCGGTGTATGCGGCCCAGCAGCGTCGGATCCCTGGTAGCACAGAGGCATTTCCCCACCAGCACCGGGTGCTTGCCCCTGCACCCCCTGTATATGAAGCTGTGTCTGAAACCATGCAGTCAGCCACTGGAATTCAATACTCAGTGACACCCAGTTACCAGGTAAGCTGGAGCCAGCCAAGGAAGGGACTAGGAGTAAGGGAGAAGGGATAGTGATGATATCATCTAATTAAAACATTTCTATTGCCAGGTGTGGTGGCGTACGCCTGTAATCCCAGTATTTCACAGGGTGAGACAGGATTTTAGGTTCTAGGACAGCCTCAGGAAGTGATACTCTTATCAACCTAGCGAGACCTTGTGTCAAAATAGAAATAAAATAGGGCTGTGGGGGTATAGCTCAGAGGTAAAATGCCCTTGGGTTGAATTCCCAGTACCTAAAATAATAATAATGAAAAGAGACAAGCTGGTTGTGGTGGCACATACCTGTAAATCCCAATATGTTGGGAGGCTGAAACAGGAGGATTGCAGGTTCAAAGACAGCCTCAGCGACTTAGCAAGACCTTGTTTTCAAAAAATTAAAAATGGAGCCGGGCGTGGTGGTGCACGCTTGCAATCCCAGCATTTGGGAGGCTGAGACCGGAGGATCCGGGTTCGAGGCCAGCCTCAGCTACCTAGTGAGGCACTCCACAACTTAGTGGACCCAGTTTCAAAATAAAGAATAAGCCGGGCTTGGTAGCGCACGCTTGTAATCCCAGCATTCGGGAGGCTGAGACTGGAGGATCCGGGTTCGTGGCCAGCCTTAGCTACGTAGTGAGGCACTCCGCAACTTAGTGAGACTCGGTTTCAAAATAAAGAATAAAAAAAATAGGGCTGGGCGTGTAGCTTGGAGGTAGAATGCTCCTGAGTTCAATCCCCAGTACCGCAAAAAAAAAAAAAAAAAAAAAAAAAAAGAATAAAAAATAGGGCTGAGGGTATAGCTTGGAGGTAGAATGCCCCTGAGTTAATCCCCAGTACCACAAAAATAAATAAATAAATAAAAAATAAAAATGGGGTTTGGGGTGTAGTTTAGAGATAGAATGCCCCTGGATTCAATCACCAGAACCACGAAAAAACGTATAAGAAAAAATAAAATGGGTGCTGGATGTGGAGGTGCACACTTGTAATCCCAATACTTGGGAGACAGGAGTATCTCAAGTTTAAGTCCATCCTCAGCAACTTAGCGAGACTCTCCGCAACCTAGCTAGACCCTATTTCTTTTTTTTTTTTTTTTTTTTTTTTTTTTTTTGCCGTACTGGGGATTGAACTCTGGAGCATTCTACCTCCAAGCTACACCCCCAGCCCTATTTTTTATTCTTTATTTTGAAACCAGGTCTCACTAAGTTGCGGAGTGCCTCACTAGGTAGCTGAGGCTGGCCGCGAACCCGGATCCTCCGGTCTCAGCCTCCCAAATGCTGGGATTACAAGCGTGCGCCACCACGCCCGGCATGCTAGTCCCTATTTCAAAATACAAAAGAAGGGCTGGGGGACAGATTGGATGTACAGTTCCTCTGGGTTCAATCCCTGGTACCATACACACACAAAATAAAAAGGACTGGGGGAATAGCTTGGAGGTAGAATGCCCTTGCATTTGATCCCCAGTAATAATATATATGTATGTAAATTTTCTATTAAGCATTAAGAAAGATATAATTTTTTTTTTTTTTTAAGTTGGATTTGATGGTGCATGCCTGTAATCCCAGCTCCTCAAGAGGCCAAGGGAGGAAGATCACAAGTTCCAAGCTAGCCTGGGCAACTTAAGGATACCCTGCCTCAAAATAAAACAGGCTGGGTGTAGCTCAATGTGCAAGACCCTTAGGTCCAATCCTCAGTACTAGGGGGAGAAAAATTTCATAGAATAGGTATAAGGGAGCCAGGCGTGGTGGCGCATGCTTGTAATCCCAGCATTTGGGAGGCTGAGACTGGAGGATCTGGGTTCGTGGCCAGCCTCAATGACTTCATGAGGCTCTCCGCAACTTAGACCCTGTTTCAAAATAAAGAATAAAAAAACTAGGGCTAGGGTGTAGCTTGGAGGTAGAATGCCCCCAGGTTTCATCCCCAGTACCGCAAAAAAAAAAAAAAAAAAAAAAAAAAAAAAAAAAAAAGGTGTAAGGTATAAAAAACAACAAAAATAGTTTGCTTTGGTTTTTTTTTTTTTGGTACTGGGGATTGAACTCAGGGGCATTCTACCTCTACCTCTGAGCTTTACCCCCAGCCCTATTTTTTATTCTTTATTTTCAAACAGGGTCTCACTAAGTTGCGGAGTGTCTCAGTAGGTAGCTGAGACTGGCCTTGAACCTGGATCCTCAGGTCTCAGCCTCCCAAATGCTGGGATTACAAGTGTGCGCCACCACACCCGGCTTAGTTTGCACTTATTAATGTGAGCATACTACCACATAAATTAATTTTATTTATTTATTTATTTACTTACTTATTTATTTTGTGGTACTGGGGATGGAACCTAGGGGCATTCTACCTCCGAGCTACACTCCCAAGATTCCCCCCCCCCTTTTTGTTTTTTGAACCCCAGCCCTATTTTTTTTTTTTTTTTTTTTTTTTTTTTTTTTTTTTTTTTTTTTTTTTTTTTTTTTTTTTTTTGCGGTACTGGGGATTGAACTCAGGGGCATTCTACCTCTGAGCTATGTCCCCAGCCCTAGTTTTTATTCTTTATTTTGAAACCAAGTCTCACTAAGTTGTGGAGTGCCTCACTAGGTAGCTGAGACTGTTACCGTACCTGGATCCTCCTGTCTCAGCCTCCTAAGTACTAGGATTACAAGCATGCACCACCATGCGCAGCTCAAGACCCCATTTTCATATGAGAAATAAAATCGGGCTGAGGGTATAGTTCGAAGCTAGAATGCCTCTGGGTTCAATCCCTAGTACCATAAAAAAAAAAAAAAAAAGCAGGGCGTGGTGGAGCCCACTTGTAATCCCAGTACTTGGAAGGCTGAGACAGGAGGATCTGGGTTCGCGGCCAGCCTCAGCTACTTAATGAGGCTGTCAGCAACTTAGTGAGACCCTGTTTCAAAATAAAATATAGGACTAGGGGTGTAGCTCGGAGGTAGAATGCCCTTGGGTTCCATCCCCAGGACTGGGGAAAAAAAAACAAAGTCAAAGCCAAGCGTGATGGTGCAAGTTTGTAATCCCAGTACTTGAGAGGTTGAGACAGGAGGATTACAAGTTTGAGGACAGCCTCAGCAAGTAGTGAGACTCTTAGCAATCTAGCGAGACCCTGTTTCAATTAAGAAATAAAATTGGGCTTGTGGTGTAGTGCAGAGGTAGAATGCCCCTGGGTTCAATCTCTAGTATCACACACAAAAAATAATCATGTTGTCATGCCAAGTGTAGCGCATGCCTATAATCCCAGTACTTGGGAGGCTAAGATAAGAGGATCAAAGGTTCGAGGCCAGTCTCAGCAACTTAGTGAGACCCTCAACAATCTAGTGAAACCCTGTTTCAAAATTAAAAATAAAAATGGGGCTGGAGGTGTGGCTTGGAGATAGAATGGCCTGTACCAAATAAAAAACTTCAGTGCCAAAAAGAAGGCATCATGTTGTCATGACCTTTTTTGGGGACTGGTGGTTGAACCCAGGGGCATTCAGTGACCTTATCTTTTGACCCCTCATACTTTGTCCCTGGTTCATTTTTTGAGTATTCAAAATTTTGAAGAAGTATAAAAGCATCTGTATCAACCTAGCTAGCTATCTAAATACACTTTTATTTATGCACAATTCGGATACATACTATTCATTCATTTATTTATTTATTTATTTATTGCGATACTGGGGATTGAACTCAGGGACATTCTACCTCCGAGCTATACCCCCAGCCCTATTTTTTATTCTTTATTTTGAAACCGAGTCTCACTAAGTTGCAGAGTACCTCACTAGGTAGCTGAGGCTGGCCGCGAACCCGGATCCTCCAGTCTCAGCCTCCCGAATGCTGGGATTACAAGCGTGCGCCACCACGCCCAGCCATACTCTTTATTTTCTACAGGAACATATATAAAGGTAGACCCGAATAATTTTTCTTTTTTTTTTTTTTTTTTTTCCCTCAGTTGTGGAAATCAAACCCAGGGCCTCACTCATGTTAGGCAAGTGCTCTATGATGAGCCACATCCCTAATCCTATCTGCATTATTTTAAAGTTTATATACATAATCCATTCCATATCAGTTTGAGCCATACTTTTTTTCACTGGTCTGGAGTGATGTTCTTCAGCCTTACTTGTTACATTTAGAAAGATATGACTGAGCTGAATGTGGCGGCACACACCTGTAATCCTAGTACTTGGGAGACTGAGACCGGAGGATTCCAGGTTCAAGACCAGCCTCAGCAACATAGTGAGGCCCTCTGCAACTTGATGAAACCGTTTCAAAATATAAAATAGGGCTGAGGGTGTAGCTCAGAAGTAGAATGTCTCTGGATTCAATCCCTAGTACCCCAAAATATATAAGTAATTATAAAAATAAAAAGATATGGTGGGGCATGCCCATAATCCCTGTACTTGAGAGGCTGAGACAGGAGGATGGCAGATTCGAAGATAGCCTGAGCAAATAGTGAGACTCTCATCAACCTAGTGAGACCCTGTTTACAAATAAGAAATAAAATCGATCGGGCTGGGGGTAGAGCTGGAAGGTAGAATGCCTCTGGGTTCAACCCCCAATACCACCAAAAAAAGGGGTATGGCTGGACCTAGTTATAGAAACTGACATATTCTTTGAGAATTTGTGTCAGATTTTTATTATTACTGTTACAATTTTGAGGTGCTGGGGATGGAACCCAGTGCCTCGTGGGTGTTTGGCAAGCACTTTGCCACTGAGATACACCTCCAGCGCTGTGGCAGATTCTTCAGTTACTTTTTTTTTTTTTTTTTTTTTTTTTTTTTTTTTTTTTTTTTTTTTTTTTTTTTTTTTTTTTTTTTTTT
>PVLC010025494.1:0-12764 GCA_004027655.1 Graphiurus murinus | reverse complement strand
TCAGTTACTTTTCAACCTGTCAATTCCATATCTAAGAATTTAGTATGAGGAAACAAAGAAGAAAACTTAGGTGAAGAAGGAAACTGTTTCTTTAGGTGCCACTCCTCCTGAAGAGTCCCTTTTGAAGCATTGGAATATGTGCCTATGGGGCTGTGGCCACAGTTGGAAAAGTGCTAACAAATCAAATCTAAGTTAAGCCAGGGGTGGTGGCACACACTTGTAATCCTAGTGCTTGGAGGCTGAGACAGGTTGATTGCAGGTTCTCAGCCAGCCTCAGCTGCTTAGTGAGGCCCTGTTTCAAAGTAAAAAATAAAAAATAGGGCTGTGGGTGCAGCTCGAAGGTAGAATGCCCCAGGGTTCAATCCCCAGTACTGCAAAAAAAAAAAAAAAAAAAAAAAAGATCTTTAAGTTAGGACTTAGGGGAAAAAGTTGTTCTCCTTGGGTAATTACTTTTATTATCTGTACAGGTTCATGACTGTTTCCTATACTAGGGATAGTTATATGTTTTCCTCCTGGAAACTAATATGTTTATATATAATCAGCCATCTCAAAATATTCATCAACCCTAAGTCTTGTAAAAATGTGTAAACTTGTAAAACCTACAAATATATATATATATATATATATTGGAATATAGAATTTCAGAATGATAGCACTTCCTGTGAGATACATCTTAAAGCTTATAGAATCATTCAAATAGTTTCTTTTTTCTTTTTTGGTGGTACTGGGGATTGAACTCAGGGGCATTCTACCTTTGAGCTATACCCCAGCCCTATTTTTTATTCTTTATTTTGAAACCGGGTCTCACTAAGTTGCAGAGTACCTCACTAGGTAGCTGAGCCTGGCCACGAACCCGGATCCTCCGGTCTCAGCCTCCCAAATGCTGGGATTACAAGCGTGCGCCACCACGCCCAGCTAGTTTCTTTTCATTTCTAATGTGCTTAATAGCTACAAAAAATTGCTAATTTGTAGATGAGCTATAATTTTATTTCACTAATTCCTTTTTGTGGGAAATTGGGTTTTTATTAGTTATCTTTGTGCATGCAGAGATACTTGGTATGCTTTTTGTGCACTTAATTGTCTAGACACATTTGGGAGAAGAATGCACAAGCCATGAAATATTTTGTCTGTATTTTGTCCATCCCAGGTTTCAGCTGTGCCACAGAGCTCTGGCAGTCATGGACCCACCATAGCAGCGGTTCATAGCAGCCATCATCACCCAACAGCTGTCCAGCCCCATGGAGGCCAGGTGGTCCAGAGTCATGCCCATCCAGCCCCACCAGTTGCACCAGTGCAGGGACAGCAGCAATTTCAGAGGCTCAAGGTGGTATTCAGCTCCTTTTTTGGGTCAAAACGTTTATCTTCAGCCTGTTAGTAGTGGTGTTGAAACTTATAACACAAGATACTAGGGGTTGAATCACAAGATTACTTTGTTTTTATTTGGAAATCTTTGTTTATTTCCTATTTTGGGGCCAGCGTCTGATTCAGAGAATACACTTAAGAAATGTTTGTGAAATATGTTAATGTATAGTACTCAAACATGTTAGGATTGAAGGGCTCTTTTCATACAAATTATAGTTTGAAATCCAGTTTTGGATACTTCCTTTTGAACTCATAGTTCTTGGTATCATGTAAGATTTTTTTTGAGCACATGAGTGACTTCATGCCAGTACTGTTAATCAGTCCAGTAATATATCTTAAAGTTTAATCTTATTCCTGTTCATGGATAGCTGACTTTGCTATTCTTCGTAAAACATGTATTCTGTTTGGGAAAAATTTTCCTTTGGAAACTATAATTGTGAATGAAGGGTTCATGTTTTTATCTGTTCTGCTGAGTATGTGCCATAGATTTTCAGTGCTTTCAAATGCATCTGTGGAGAAGTCAAACTTGTGTTCTCAGTTAACCTTGTCTCTGTACTTGAGTGTTAGTTCAAAATGTGTGATTGCCGCAGCACGTAGTGTAACAGGTTTCCCTCCATCCTTCTCTTCCTCCCTCCCTTTTTTTGAACCCAGGGCCATTCTTCCTCCAAGCTATACCCTCAGTGAAATACTTTTTTATTCTTTGTTGTTACTGGTTTGTTTATTTATTTACTTTTTGTGGTACTGGGGATTGAACCCTAGGCATTCTACCTCCAAGCTATATCCCCAGCCCTATTTTTATTCTTTATTTTGAAACAGGGTCTCACTTAATGGCGGAGCGCCTCACTAAGTTACTGAGGCTAGCTATGAGCCTGTGATCCTCCTGTCTCAGCCTCCCAAGTACTGGGATTACAAAGCTGTGGCACCACACCCAGTTTATTCTTTGTTTTGAAACAGTCTTGCTAGGTTGCGGAGAGTCTCATTAAGTTGCTGAGGCTGTCCTCAAACCCAAGATCCTCCTATGTCAACCTCCCAAGTACTGGGATTACAGGTGTGTACTATCTGGTCATGCCTGGCAGGTTTCAGTTTTTCTAATTTTACAGAAATAAAAAAAACTGCAAAAAGATGTTAGATCTTCATTTAGTCATAACAGCCTGATTATATCAAATTGCTTGCAGTTATAAAGACACCATTGAAGGACTATCCATGTGTAGCACATATTTCTACCTTCTGTTTTCCCTGATACAGTAGTCCTTACTTAGCTGTGGCTGGTTCAGTTACCTGCCGTAAACTGTGGTCTGAAAATACTCAGTGGAAAATTTCAGAAATAATTCATAAATTTAAAATCCTATGCTATTCTGTGTGGTGTGGTGAAATCTCACACTGTCCCTCTGTCCAAAGTGGGGTGTGAATCATCCCTTTATCCACAATATCTACACTGTATACCATTGTGACTTGTTAGTCACTTAGCAGCCCTCTTGGTTATCATATCACATCAGATCTGTCATGGTACCACAGTTCTTCCATTCAAGTAACCTTCATTTTACCTAATAATGGCCCCAAATTGCAAGAATAGTGATGCTGGCAATTCAGATATGCTGAAGAGAAACCCATAGAGTGTTTAGGTGAAAAGGTGAAGTAAGAGTTGACTAAAATGTAGTCTATAAAGAGAGTGCAAATTATGGGGGCCCATTCAGGAGAATTTAGTGTTTTCCTTAATATTTTTCCCAATTTGCTTGTAGAGTGCTGGCTGTGTTGCAAAATATTGTACTGTCCTGAAAATGTTTTGTTTTTTTTTTTGCAGTGCTGGGGATTGAACTCAGGGGCATTCTACCTCAGAGCTACACCCCCAGCCCTATTTTTTATTCTTTATTTTGAAACCGAGTCTCACTAAGTTGCAGAGTGCCTTACTAGGTAGCGGAGGCTGGCCGCGAACCCGGATCCTCCGGTCTCAGCCTCCCGAATGCTGGGATTACAAGCGTGCGCCACCACGCCCGGCTCTGAAAATGTTTTTAAAACTTGGGTTTTGTGTAATTTTTTTTTTTTTTTCAGTACTGGGGATTGAACCCAAGGGTATTCTACCTCCGAACTACACCCTCAGTCCTATTTTGTATTTTTTATTTTGAAATGATCTCACTAGGTTTCGGAGAGCCTCACTAAGTAGCTGAGGCTGGCTGTGAACCTGGATCCTCCTGTCTCAGCCTCCCAAGCACTGGGATTACAAGCATGTACCACCACACCCGGCGGGTTTTGTGTAATTTAATGCTGTATTAATACTGTATTCTGCAGCTAATTCCTTCATGTTCCAGAAAAGCTTATAAACTTGCTGTTAAACTAACAGAAACATATTTATTAACCTTTTTCAACCATCTGTATCAAAGCACAGCATCTGTTGTACTTACTTTCCTCACAGGAGTTATCGGGATAAGTATATGGGCTCTGCTTTGTTTATTTATTTATTTATTGCAGCACTGGGATTGAACTTAGGGACATTCTACCTCTGAGCTATGCCCCCAGCCCCCTTTTTTTTTTTTTCCTTCCTTGCATACTGGGGGCTGAACCCGGGCATTTTACCTCCGAGCTACACCCTCAGCCCTATTTTTTATTGTTTATTTGAAACAGGGTCTCACTAAGTTGTAGAGGGCCTCACTAAGTAGCTGAGGCTGGCCGTGGACCTGTGATCCTCCTGTGTCAGCTTCCCAAATACTGGAATTACAAGCGTGCGCCACCAAGCCTGGCTCACAGCCCTATTTTTTTATTCTTTATTTTGAAACAGGGTCTCACTAAGTAGCTGAGGCTGGGTGTGAACCTGTTATCCTTCTGTCTCCGCCTCTCTAGTACAAGGATTACAAGCATGCACCACCACACCCAGCTTGGGTCAGTCTTAAAATTCTTTACAAGCATTTAAATCAATTTTAATACAGGATTTATACTCTGTAATAAGGAAGTATTTCATAAGAATTCTTAGCTTATTTCAATTCTCAGATTATTTAAAGCATCAGTGTTGTTTATACTTTCTTTTTTGTCCTCAGGAGATAGGTTAAGAGGGATTTGAATTTTTTTTTTTTTTTTTTTTGGCAGTACTGGGGATTGAACCTATGGGCATTCTACCTCCGAGCTACAACCCCAGTCCTATTTTTTAGGCTTTATTTTGAAACAGGGTCTCACTAAGTTGCGGAGAGCCTCACTAAGTAGCTGAGGCTGGCCACGAACCTGGATCCTCCCATCTCAGCCTCCTAAATACTGGGATTACATGCGTCCGCCACTATGCCCGGCTGGATTTGAATAATTTGAGTCACGGATAATGTGATTAGCTCTTTGTTGAATTGCCAGCCATACAGATAATTAGGACACATTTAGCAAGTTCTCTTTACAGTTGCTTCTATTTGTCTTGCCAACATGGCAGCAAACCAGGAGGTTTGGAAATTTAATAATAAATCTCTGTTGAAGTGAGGCAGGAAAATTCATCAGTCTAAAGGACTCTACAAGTGCTCACTTCAATCTATAGCTTCTAAATAACTGCTTTCTAGCTGGTGTGGTGGTGCATGCTTATAATCCCAGTACTTGGGAGGCTGAGATAAGAGGATCCCAGGTTTGCAGCCAGCCTCAGGTACTTAATGAGGCCCTGTTTCAAAATAAAGAACTAAAAATAGGGCTGAGGTGTAGCTCAGAGGTAAAATGTCCCTGGGTTCGATCCCTAGTACCACAAAAATAAAAAATAATTGCTTTCTAGTGGAATTTTTTTTTTTTTAACATTGTGGTCCCTGGCTCAGGATAGGAGTTAGGCTACTCTGAGCCAGGTGTGATGGCACATGTCTCTAGCAAGAGACTCTGTTTCCAAATAAAAAATAAAAAGGGCAAGGGGTGTAGTTCAGAGGTAGAAATCTCCTAGATTTAATCCCTAGTACCACATACAATAAAAGAGTTGGACTAGCTTGGTGTGGTACACATCTGTAATCCCAGCTGCTTGGGAGGCTGAGGCAGGAGGATCATAGTATGAAGCCTGCCTGGGCAATTTAGTGAGATGATGTCTCAAAATAAAAAGGGCTGTGGTTATAGGTAAGTGATAGAGTCATCCTGGGTTTAATCCCCAGTAGCACACAAAAGAACTTTTTTTTTTTTAAATAAACAGTTGGGATCCGGGCGTGGTGGCGCACGCTTGTAATCCCAGCATTCGGGAGGCTGAGACTGGAGGATCCAGGTTCGTGGCCAGCCTCAGCTACCTAGTGAGGCACTCTGCAACTTAGTGAGACTCGGTTACAAAATAAAGAATAAAAAATAGGGCTGGGGGTATAGCTTGAAAGTAGAATGCCCCTGAGTTCAATCCCCAGTTCCGCAAAAAAAAAAAGAGTTGGACTCTAAATAACTAGAAAAGTTCCTCACTATTGTTAAATGCAAGTATCTCATTTATAATGTGGGTGTCATGCTGGTGTTTTTTAAGCATAGTGGTTTTTTGTTTGTTTTTTGCGGTACTGGAGATTGAACCCAGGGGCATTCTACCTCTGAGCTACATTCCCAGCCCTATTTTTTATTCTTTATTTTGAAAGAGGATTTCATTAAGTTGCGGAGGGCCTCACTAAGTAGCTGAGACTGGCTATGAACCCGGATACTCCTGTCTTAGCCTCCCAAGTACTGGAATTACAAGCATGCGCCACCACACCTGGATAGCATAGTGTTATTTATCTCTAGTAGTTATACTATACTTTATCATATTTGTTTAATTAATTTTTGTAGTACTAGGGATTGAATTCAGGGGCATTCTACCTCTGAGCTATACTCCCAGCCCTTTTTATTTTTATTTTGAAACAGGGTCTCACAAAGTTACTGCATGGTAGCTTTGAACCTGTGATCTTCCTTTCTCAGCCTCCCAAATATTGGAATTACAGGCACGTACCACCACACCTAGCTATATTTGTTTATTTTTGGTAATAATTCTTTGTTATTTTAATGGTGAATATTCTTTTTAAATGTCTTCCACAGTCTGTTCCTGCTACATACTTTGAGCTTTATGTTCCAAAAACTTTGTTAGTGAAACATTTCAACAAGGAAAGTTCTGAAAGTAAATAGTCCACTGAACGTCAACAGAAATTGTCATTTATAAAGTATGGAAAATAAACCATCAAATAGGTGGTGCTGTAATCTGAGTACTTGGGAGGCTGAGCCAGAAGGATTGCAGGTTTGAGGCCAACCTTAGCAACATAGTAAGACTCTCAAAAACCTAGCAAGATGTTGTTTCAAAACAAAAAAATTAAAAATGGGCTAGGGATGTAGCTTCGAAATAGAATGCCGCTTCTGGGTTCAATATCCTAAGTCACACACATGCACTGCACACACACACACACATAGAAATTGACCAAGTATATGACTTGTGATATAATACTGAAATACTTTGATTAACCCTGATCATGATGGAAATTTGGGCAACTTTTTTTTTTTTCTTTTTTGCAGTACTGGGGATTGAACCCAGGGGCATTCTACCTCCGAGCTATACCCCTAGTCCTATTTTTTATTCATTATTTTGAAACAGTTGCAGAGGGCTTCACTAAGTAGCTGAGGCTGGCCACAAACCTGGATCCTCCAGTCTCAGTCTCCCAAGTACTGGGATTGCAAGCGTGCGTCCCCACACCCAGCTTTTTTTCATTTTTAATTGAGGCATGGTCTTGCTATGTTGCCCAGGCTAATCTTGAACTCCTAGGCCCTCCCAATTCTGCCGCAGCCTCCCTGGTCGCTGGAACTATGTATTTACACCACTACACCTGGGGCTTGGACAACTGTTAAAATACTATTTGTCTCAGTCCATTAGTGCTGCTTTAATAAACTAATCGAGACTTGAGTAATTTATAAATAATAAAAAATTTACTTCTGATAAATCTGGAAGCTGGAAAAACCAAGATCAAGGTGCCTGCAGGTTCACTGGTGTGGGCCTAATTTTTGCTTTCAAGGTGGTGCCTCCTCAAAAGGCAGAAAGTAGATGGGCAAAAAGGATCAATATCTAGTGCCCTCCAACCCTTCTATTACTAACCTACTCATGAGAGCCCTGCTCTCATGACACCTCCTAAAGGCCCCAGTTAATACCATCACATTGGTGATTATGTTTCAACATGTAAATTTTGGGGAAAACATTCAGACTGTAGCACCATTTAATGGTTTATTCGAACATAAATGTTCCATTTCATAATATATCAAAGTATGACTTATATCAAATCAGATTTACTTCTAAAAATTTCCTAAACTTAATATTTTGTATAATTTAAAATGTTAGTGAGCCAGGTGTGGTGGTGCACGCTTGTAATTCTGGTACTTGGGACGCTGAGACGGGAGGATCCAGGTTCGAGGCCAGCCTCAGCTACTTAGTGGGGCCCTGTGTAACTTAGGGAGACCCTGTTTCCAAATAAAGAATAAAAAATAGGACTGGGGGTGTAGCTTGGAGGTAGAATGACTCTGGGTTCAATTCCCAGTACTGCAAAAAAAAAAAAATTTTTTTTTTTTTAAAAAACAAGCCGGGCGTGGTGGTGCGTGCTTATAATCCCAGCATTTGGGAGGCTGAGACCGGAGGATCCGGGTTCACGGCTAGCCTCAGCTACCTAGTGAGGCATTCCGCAACTTAGTGAGACCCTGTTTCAAAATAAAGAATAAAAAACAGGGAGGTAGAATGCCCCTGCGTTCAATCCCTAGTACCACACACAAAAAAATAAAGAAACAAAAAAGTATTTAAAATGTTTGTGAGCTGGGCGTGGTGGCACACACTTGTAATCTCAGTACCTAGGAGGCTGAGACAGCAGGATCATGGGTTTGCTGCCAGCCTCAGCAACTTACTGAGGCCATCTATAACTTAGGCCCTATTTTCAAGTAAAAGAATGAAATAGATCTGGGGGTATAGCTTAGAGGTACAATGTCCCTGGGTTCCATCTCCAGTACCACCAAAAGAAAAAAAAAATAACATATATATAGTTGTCCCCGAGTATGTAGAAGCCGGCTTCTCTTGGATATCTCTTGAGTAAAAATTAATTTGTCCTACATCAGACTCATAACTTTGTACTAGGCATTGGACCCAGAGGCATTCTACCTTCAAGCTATACTCCAGCCCCCCCTTTTTTTTGCGGTACTGGGAATTGAACTCAGGGGCAGTCTACCTCCGAGTTATACCCCCAGCCCTATTTTTTATTCTTTATTTTTTGAAACAGGGTCTCACTAAGTTGAGGAGGACCTCACTAGGTAGCTGAGGCTGGCCATGAACCTGGATCCTCCAGTCTCAGCCTCCCAAATGCTGGGATTACACGTGTGTGCCACCATGCCTGGCTTTCCCAGCCCATTTTTAATTTTTAATTTTGAAGCAGGGCCTCTATAGGTTGCCAGGAGTCTCACTAAGTTGCTAAGGCTGGCTTAGAATCTGTGATTCTCATCTTTCAGCCTCCCAAGTACTAGGATTATAGGTGTGCGCTACTATGCCCAGCTTCTAAAAAGCCTTTGAATCTGTGCAGTTTTCTATTTTCTTTTGGCTAGTATTGTAATTCAAGCCACTCTTCTTACATGAATTATCCTTACAGCATAACTCATCTTCCTACCTCTTTTCAATCTCTCCTACTCTTGGTCTAGTTTTTTCTCAACAGTGGTCAAACTGAGTACATGAATATGCAGATAATAAGCAAATCTAAATTGCTTTTGAACAAGACTTACAAATTCTTTCAGGATCTAGAGCCTGCTTCTCCTTTTTCATCTCTTGTTATTCTTCCTACCAGTACTTACTCCAGCAAAGCTAAACTGTTTTCAGTTTTCCAAATGTACCACATGGTGTTTTGTCTGGGGTTTTGCCCATGCTAGTTCCTTTGACTTTCTTCCCTCCTCTTCATTTTTGCTAACTTGTACAAGTCCTTAGGTCTCAGTTTATACATCATCTCATGGATTGTACTCACTTTGTTGAGGGGGAAAGCAGTGCTGCTTCTGTGTACTTCCCTGGTATTCAGCGGTTACCCATTCACTCCACTTTTGTTATGATTCCCAGCTGTTAGGAATGCTATGACTTATTGTCATTGAATCCTTAGTGCCTTCATTGAGCTTGCCATGTTTTACCTTCGTGTAGGTACTTATAAAGTAGATAAATGAGTAATGTATTAATATGATTATTAATCATTGATTATTCTCTCCAGAATATCCAAGGCAAGGCTACAGATTTTATAAGTTGATTTTGTTTTATGATTGAATTTTCTTGTTAGCACTCATACTAATTTTAATCCTTTCATTTATTACTTTGAGCTTATTTAGGCATAAATTTTTTTTGTATAACTTTGAGATTTATTCCTGCCTCAGGTGGAGGATGCACTGTCCTATCTTGACCAGGTGAAGCTACAGTTTGGTAGTCAGCCTCAGGTCTACAACGATTTCCTAGACATCATGAAGGAATTTAAATCTCAGAGGTAAAAATGTGTTCTTATACTTGAATTTGTGCTAGGCATGGTGATTTTAGAGGGAGACCAGAGCTAATTCTTATATGTTGAATGTCCCCCTTTTGAAAGCTGAATTTTCAGGATCATGCCTTTATTTTATGTATTTATGTATTGGTTTATTGATAGAAATTACAGCCACTAGATTTTTGTTTTCCCTATTGGTAAATTTTTCTTTCTTTTTTTTTTTTTCTCTCAGTACTGGGGGTTGAACCCAGAGGCATTTTACCTATGAGCTACACCCCCAGTCCTATTTTTTATTCTTTATTTTGAAACAGGGTCTCACTAAGTTGCAGAGGGCCTCACTAAGTAGCTGAGACTGGCCACAAACCTGGATCCTCCTATCTCAACCTCCCAAGTACTGGGATTACAAGCATGCGCCACTATGCCCAGCTTGGTAAATTTTTCTTAACTAAAGTATTTCTTTTCTTTCTTTTTTTTTTTTTTTTTTTTTTTTTTTTGCAGTACTGGGGCTTGAACTCAGGGGCGTTCTACCTTTGAGCTATACCCCCCCCCCCCCACCTATTTTTCATTCATTATTTTGAAACCAGGTCTCACTAAATTGTGGAGGGCCTCACTAGGTAGCTGAGGCTGGCCACGAACCCGGATCCTCCGGTCTCAGCCTCCCAAAAGCTCGCGCCACCACCCCCGGCTACTAAAGTATTTCTTAATGATCCATCTCAGGACTGTAGTACTGGTAATGATTTAGGGAACTTAAATTTTAATTCATTTAAGATACCCTGATATTCTAGCATGGGTCCCTATTGTAAGAGAATAACTCATCTAGACAACATAGACATAATGCCCAGTAAATGATTTATACTGATGTATGAAAGGTTGGGTCTTAGCCGGGCAGGTGGCACATACCTGTAATCCCAGTACTTGGGGAGGCTGAGACAGGAGAATCATAGGTTTGTGGCCAGCCTTAGCAACTTAGTGAGGCTCTCTGCAACTTAGTGAAGCCCTCGAAATAAAAATAGGGCTCGGGATGTAGCTCACATCTCGAGTAGAATGCCACTGGGTTCAATCCCCAGGGGGGGAAAAATAGTTGGATTTTGGCAGGTGTGGTGGTGCAGGCATGTAATCCCAGTACTTGAGAGGCTGAGACAGGAGAATCGCAAGTTTGAGACTAACCTCAACAGTTTAGCAAGATCCTGTTTCAAAATAGAAATAAAAAGGGCTGGATGTGTAGCTTGGAAGTAGAGCCCCTTGGGTTAAATACCCAATACAAAAAAAAAAAAAAAAAAAGAAAAATGGGATCTTGTTTGGTAATTGCAGCTTTAGATTCACTACATGTTTGAAAGAGTTGTTGCCATGAATGTATATTCTGTTGAAAATTGTGACCCAAACTCTTTGGGTCTAAAGTTAAATGGCTTTTGGAGTAGGGTTTTGGGGGTTGTGTCTGTTTGTGGAGGGGGGTACTGGATGGAATAATTCTTGTGTTATTAATTATTATAATACACAGGTGATGTTTACCTATTTTTTCTGTTTAGAAACAATCTAGTGGAAAGTTAAGCTTTTTATTCTTTCTTTGCTGTTTGTTAAACCTTCATCACTTTTCTTTTTGGTTTTTATTAGCATCGACACTCCAGGAGTGATTAGTCGTGTGTCCCAACTGTTTAAAGGCCACCCTGACCTGATCATGGGCTTCAACACCTTCTTGCCTCCTGGCTACAAAATTGAGGTGCAGACCAATGACATGGTGAACGTGACAACTCCTGGCCAGGTTCATCAGATCCCCACCCATGGCATCCAGCCCCAGCCTCAGCCACCACCCCAACATCCTTCCCAGCCTTCAGCCCAGTCAGCCCCAGCTCCTGCCCAGCCAGCTCCTCAGCCCCCACCTGCCAAAGTCAGCAAGGTGAGCACTTGGAAAATACTGTATTGTATGAACTGCATCCTCTAGAAAGTACCCTCCTTGACATTTCCCCTTTATAAAACTCGGATACACAAGTTACAAAGATTTCATCAGAGAAGATGCACATGTCACATCACTATCAAATGGTTCATGTTTATACACCACATAGTTAGATATCTAAATGAGCATATCAGCAACCAATAAAGGCCCAAGTGACCCTTCCACTTCAGCCTCCTCAGTAGCTGGGACTATAGACACATGACACTGTGCCCAACTCAGAAATGGTCAAATTGGGCTACTTCCCACATAGTCATCATTTTACAGAAGGTATTCAATTTATTAGATCATCAAACTGAGTAGAAGTTCTTGATGATGATGGGGTAGTCTGGTCTAGAACTGCACTGTTTGATGCAGTAGTCACTAGCCACGTATAACTATATTTAATTTTTTCTTTTATGTTACTGGGGATTGAACCATTCTATTTCTTAGGTACAACCCCACCCCCATTTTATTTCTTCTTTGAAAACAGGATCTCGCTAGGTTGCTGAGACTGGCTTCAAACTTAAGATTCTCCCATCTCAGCCTCCCAAGTACTGGGATTACAGGCATGCACCACCATACCCAGCTTACATTTAAATTAGTTAAACAAATTCAGCTTTTTGATTGCCATAGCCACATTTCAAGTGCTCAGTAGCCACATATGGCAATGACTTGTACGGATGGTGCAAATAAAGAACATTTCATTATCTCAGAGTTTTATTAGATAGAGTGGGTTTATTTATTTATTTATTTATTTATTTATTTATTTATTTATTTGCGGTACTGGGGATTGAACTCAGGGGCATTCTACCTCCGAGCTACACCCCCAGCCCTATTTTTTTTTTATTCTTTTATTTTGAAACCGAGTCTCACTAAGTTGCGGAGTGCCTCACTAGGTAACTGAGGCTGGTCGTGAACCTGGATCCTCCGGTCTCAGCCTCCCGAATGCTGGGATTACAAGCGTGCGCCACCATGCCCGGCAATAGAGTGGGTTTAGAAGACATTTTTATGTGGAGTTACTGCAGCAATTAAGGTATTGGTCCACTTTTTTTTTTTTTTTTTTTTTT
>PVLC010025493.1:0-23606 GCA_004027655.1 Graphiurus murinus | reverse complement strand
TTGCGGTACTGGGGATTGAACTCAGAGGCATTCTACCTCCGAGCTACACCCCCAGCCCTATTTTTTATTCTTTATTTTGAAACCGAGTCTCACTAAGTTGCAGAGTGCCTCACTAGGTAGCTGAGGCTGGCCGCGAACCCGGATCCTCTGGTCTCAGCCTCCCGAATGCTGGGATTACAAGCGTGCACCACCACGCCCGGCAGTGCAATGGTTTTTGAACCCTAAGTCCAGCTTCTCACAGGGAGCAGGGCATGGCCATTCTGCATTCTACCGATAGTTCTCTTTCACGAAAGGGAAGCAAGCTCCATGCATCTTCACTTTGGCAGGTCAACCTAGGCTACAGTTAAAGACAAGGAGTGTATTTCAAGCTGGGTGTAGTAGTGCATGTCTGTAATACCAGTACTTGGGAGGCAGAGACAAGAGACTCTCAGGTTAGAAGACAACCTCAGCAACTTAGAAGCCCCTGTCTCAAAATAAAAATAAAATAGAGCTGGGGGTGTAGCTCAGAGGTAAGATGCTCCTGGGCTCAATCCCCAGGATTGAAATATAAAAAATTTAAAAAATGTATGTCCAAAAAGACAGTGGTAGCAAGGGATGAATATTATAAATTAACTTTGTTTAAATACCATAGAATTTATCAGTAATACCACCATACAGTTATTCAGAAGCATGAAAGTATGGTTCATGTAAATATTTGGATATTACGTGTCATAAGGAAGTTCAAACCAGCCTGACAGGTCACATTATCATCATCATCTCCTCCTCCTCCCCCCCCCTCCTCCTCTTTGTATATGGGGATCAGCTACACCCCCAGCCTTACTCCATTTATTTTATTAACCTTTGAAACAGGGTCTTGCTAGGTTAATGAGACGTTTCACTACTTGTTGAGGCTGTCCTCAAATCTGTGGTCCTCCTGTCTCAACCTCACAAGTGCTGGGATTGCAGGTGTGTACACACATTATCTTAATGGATCTCCAGAGTCTGCTGGGTCATCCAGATTGTAGCTCCATCCCACCAGCTCCTAGAGAGTTATTCTAGAAGATAACTGCTATTCAATACAGTAACCACTGGACACACTGAGCAGTTTAATTGTGACGAGTCCACGCTGAAATGTGCTATAATTTACACAGCATAGCTTGAAAGATAGTACAAAAACTTGTACACGTCTAATAATCCTTTTTATCTTGACTGGCTAAATGTAAAAATGATAACAGGTTTTGGACGTACTGGGGTAGGTAAAGTGTATCAAAATTCATTTTACCTGCTTTATTTCACTTTTTTTAGTTGCTAGACAATTTTAAATTGTATATGCGGCTCATTAGGGGGGATGGTGTTATACTTACACTGCGACAGTGCTTGTCTAGACCACAAGCTCCTTGAATACAGGGGCCATTCCTATCTTGATCTGCGTGGTGTCCTAAGACCTGATAAGAATGATCAGTACACAGGACTTAGTAATCAGGGTGCCCTTCTCCCTGAACATTGCTGGAAACACTTTGAAAAACCTTTGCTCCCTTATTCTGTGTGTGTGTTGTGTGTGTGCGTGCTACTGGGGATTGAACCCGGGGGCATTCTACCTCTGAGCTACAACCTCAGCCCTATTTTTTATTCTTTATTTTGAAACAGGGTGTCACTAAGTTGCAGAGGGCCTCACTAAGTAGCTGAGGCTGGCCGCGAACCGGGATCCTCTGGTCTCAGCCTCCCAAGCTCCCTTATTCTACTTTTTTAAAATTCCAAGCTATTCACATTCCATGTCTTTTATCATCAGTCAGATTCAGAGGAGCACTTCCATTCTTCAGTGTCAGGTCTGCTAACCTATCAATCCTTCTGACTTTGAGCGCTGGTCCTGGGATGGCTTGACGTGTCATTAATCTCCTTAGTGGATTCATAGCGTCTTCTTCCGTAGGGTGACATGCTGGAGGGTTTCTTGTCACCTCAGCCTCTTTAGAGGTACACACAACTCTTCCCAGAATGTCCTTCCATATGCAATTCCAGGTTGGAATTTGTCAGTGAGAGGCATTGGCTCAAGAGTTAGTCAGAAAGCACAAGAGGTGACCATTCTTTCCCAGAGCCAGTTACAGGAAGACACATGGCCAGAGGAAGTTAAAAATGGCTTCCAGATGAACTAACTTTTTCTTTCTTTTCCTTCCTTCCTTCCATCCTTCCTTTTTTTTTTTTTTTTTTTGTGGTACTGGGGGTTGAACCCAGGGGTATTCTACCTTTGAGTGACACCCCCAGCCCTATTTTATTCTTTATTTTGAAACAGGGTCTCACTAAGTTGCGAAGAGTCTAGAAGTTCCTGAGGCTGGTCTTGAACCTGCGATCCTCCTGTCTCAGCCTCCCAATACTGGGATTACAAGCCTGTGCCATCAAGCCCAGGCTTTCTTTCTTTCCTTTCCTTTCCTTCTCTTCCGTTCCCTCCCTTCCTTCCTTCCTCCCTTCCTTGTTTCTTTTTCTTTCCCCTTCCTTCCTTCCCTCCCTCCTTTCTTTTCTCTCTCTCTCTCTACTGGGAATTGAACCCTAGGGCATTCTACCTCTGAGTTACACCCCAGCCCTATTTTATTTATTTATTTTTGCGGTACTGGTGATTGAACTCAGGGGCATTCTACCTCCGAGCTGTACCCCCAGCCCTATTTTTTATTCTTTATTTTGAAGCAGGGTCTCACTAAGTTGCGGAGTGCCTCACTAAGTAGCTGAGGCTGGCTGCAAACCCGGATCCTCCTGTCTCAGCCTTCCAAATGCTGGGATTACAAGCATGCACCACCACACCTGGCTTGTTTATTTATTTGAAGCAGGGTTTCTCTAAGTTGATAAGAGTCTTACTACTTGCTAAGGCTGTCCTTGAACCTATGATTCTCCTGTCTCAGCTTCCCAAGTACTGGGATTACAGGCTTGTACTGACCTTGAACCTGCAATCCTACTGTCTCAGTCTCTCAAACACTAGGATTACAGGTGTGTACCACCATGCCCGGCCAGATGAACTTCTTGAGAAGCTTCTACACCTGTGTTGCCAACGTGCCAGCTGGTGCAGGTATGGACTGGCATGAAGGTCCTGAACTTCATGGCTCCTGTCTTGCAGGGACCCTTTCTGAGACTCTGTGGGTTTCCCTAGCAATTTTGTTCTCATAATTTTACCCCCCCCCTTTTTATTTAAAAGAGGGCTCTCTAAATTGTATTAACTCTAAGTATCACAAAACCTAGAGCTAGCCCTGAATGATTGAGAGCTTCCCAGAGACCTTTGAATTCTAGTGTCTTCAGGAGAAATCTTGAGAACCACTGGCTCAGGGCTGGAGTCTGAGCTTTCTCTCCCTCTTTTCTTCCAGCTTTAGCCTCCTACGAATAGAGTAGCTTTTGTTTTCATGACCAAATTAGTCATTGCTTAAAAATGATTGCTGTCAGCAATCATTTCCTTATTTTTTTAGGGGGTGAGGAGGGGTCCACTTCATCTTAAATTTAAGAATTAATGATATTTAGTTACAATAGTAAAAGAATAATTACCATCAAAAGAAAAAAATATCTTAGGCAAGCCTCATCTTGATGATCACTGGATGCCCATAGCGCAGGTCTCGTGCTCTGCCAAGAAGTGAGTGTGTAAGTTAGTAGATGAGGGAAGGAGGGAGGAAATTGTGTGCACCTGGGTCTAAGATGCTTCCTCAGTAGGATTATTTAAAACGACACAGGTCTTGTTTGCTCTGGTCTATTCTCTCCAGATTCATTTCACACAGTCACAAAGAACTCCCAGCTGCTTTTTTTTTTTTTTTTTTTTTTTTTTGATGAAAACGATGAACAGTTTCGGGAGCCATTCCAGCACCAATTCTAGGAAATCCCAGAGTGTATTTGTGATTATCTTAGGGTCTTTCAGGGATTGGAGACCACACCTGTTAGTTACGAATTCTCTTCCAAGGGAGGTTTTGTTTTTTTGTTTTTTTAAAGCATGACAGTTGAATTAGTTTGAAGTGTTAAGTGTTCAGCTCTTTTATTATTTTTTCCCTTGCAATCCACTTCTGAATGATAAACAGTAAAAATTCTCTCTCTCTGGATAAAATGCCAATGGCCAGTCCTCACCAGAATAAATCATGCTTATAATTTAAGACGATAGCCTTTTTAAAAAAAATTAAAATTTAATCTCACTTAGAATTAGGTATCAAATATCATTATTTTTAGGTATTTGCATTTATGTAACATTACTGTAAGCATCACATTGAAATAAAACAAGAATATGAATCTAACATTTAGGGGGTTGTAATTTTATTTTTTGTGGTAGTAGGAATTGAACCTAGGGGCGTTCTACCTCTGAGCTATACCCCCAGATCTTTTTATTTTTTATTTTGAAACAGGGTCTCACTAAGTTGCCCAGGGCCTTGCTACATTGCTGAGGCTGGCCTCAAATCTGTGATCTTCCTGTCTCAGCCTCCCAACTACTGGGATTCCAGGTATGTGTCACCATGCCTGGCTGGTTGGTAATTTTCTTGAAATGTAGATGAATTACATAGCAAAGCCCAAAATCTACATTTTGCTATTTTTTTCTAAGAATTTATTTTCTTTAATTTGTATTTGTCATGGAATGGAATAAGAAAGTAAGAAAGAGAGATAGTTTCATATTGTTAGTGAATAGACAGATGAGTTAATGAGTTTGAAAGAGCTCTCCCCCCCCACCTCCCCCCCCATGAAAATGAAGTCAGGGCCTTGCAATTGCTAGCATGCACTCTACCACTAAGCCGTTAGCTGCATTCCCAGCCCATTTCTGTTTTGGCGTTGTAAACATTTCCTTAGTTCAATGCTAAGTATTGTGCTAACCAGGGGAAACCCTGAATTGCATTTGATAGCTACCCTTCTGATGGAGGGCAGGTAGCCACGTAACCCATAAATTCCAGGGGGAAAATGGGTAGTTTGGGGGAACAGGGAATTTAAGAAAGCGTATGCACTGGAGTCGCATATGATAAACTCATCTATTTCTCATAGCACCTTTGAGAAATTCTCAAAAGGAAGCTGCAGACTCTGCTGAGACATTGAATACTTGGACCAAGTAAACTCCTATAATATGAAGCTGAGCCACAACCAATACCTACTGTGTCTGGACCCAAGCGCCAAATAGTTGGGCATTTGATAGTCGCTGGCTCCAGGCTACAGTCCCTTTGGCCAGGAGTGCAGCATTTTTCAGCTCTTTCTGCAAAGGTCGTGGGCTCTTCAAACTGGAAATAACGTTTACTGGGTGATGTGTTTCTGTGCCCCTCTCAGCCTACAGGCTGAGAGGACTCCTCCGTTGCCGAAGTTTTCACCAGCTGGCTGAGGTGCTTGGAGCAGAAGGTCAGATGTGAATTTACTCTTCTTTTGACAAGTCCATTATTAAATGCATATGAAGGGCTCATTATCTGTTGCCTTTAAATTCATGTAAACTCTGAATCTGCATTAATTTTCTGAGGTCTAGACCTTCATTTCTCGCTTGTGGGTTATAAGTTATCCAGTAAATTGCTTTTCAAGATTAACTTGCCTTAAGATTTTATTTATTCGCTTTCTTAGCTGCTGCACCGGGAACAGCTCCTGGTGCTTGGTAACTGCTGAATGTATTGAACCCAGGGGCGTTCTACCTTTGAGCTACACCCTCAACACTATTGATTGATTGACTGATTTTAAACAAATAGGGTATTGAACCCATCTGCCTCTGATCTATACCCCCAGTTTTTTGTATATGTGTATGTGGTACTGAAGATTAAACCCAGGGCCATTTTACTTCTTAGCTACACTTCTAGCCCTACCTTAGTTTTTAATTTTGAAACAGGGTCTAAGTTGCGGAGGGCCTCACTAAGTAGCTGAGGCTGGCCATGAACTTGCGATCCTCCTGTCTCAGCCTTTTAAGTACTGGGATTACAAGCGTGCGCCACCATGCCTGGCCACTTCCAGCTTTATTTTTATTTGGAAACAGTGTCTCCTTAAGTTGCTGCTGCAGAGCCTCGCTAAATTGCTGAGGCTGTCCTCACATCTGCCGAGCCCCTGCCTCAGCCTCCCAAGTCCTGGGATCCCAGGCGTGCGCCACGTGTAAAGGGTTTAAAAACGAGCGCAGCGCCGCGTAATTCGGGTGCCCTATTTTTCCTCTCCTAGAGCTCAGGGCCAGGTGTAAAGGTCTTGGGGGCAGCTTCCCTTGGCCTGTTGCAACCGAGCGGCCTGCGCGGGCTCGGCAGGAAACCCGCTCGGGATTCCCTGGCACCCCGGACTTCAGCGGAGGGCGGGCGATCCCGGGCCGGGCTCGGCGGCGGGGAAAAGGGCGGCCGGCGCCTTTAAATGCAAATGAGCTCCCGGCCCGCCCCCTCGCGGCCGGCGCCGCCCACCGGGACCCGCGCGGGGCCATTTTCCGGGGCCGTGAGACCGAGCGCGCAGCCCCGGAGCTCGAGCCGCCGCCGCGAGACACCGCGCCAACCGCCACCAACCGCCCCAGGTCGACAGCAGAGCAGGCGGCATGAGCGAGGCGGGCGAGGCCACCGGCGGCGCCGCGCTCCCGCAGGCCCCGGCAGAGGCGGCCGCGCCCCCCGACCCCGCGCCCAAGAGCCCGGCCGCCGCGCCCCCGGCCGCGGGCAGCCCCGGCGGCGACGCGGGCCCCGCCGCCCCCGGCCCCGGCCCCGGCCCCGGCCCGGCCCCCGCGGGCGGCGAGGACGCCGAGAAGAGGGTGCTCGGTGAGTCGGACGGGCCCGGGCGCGCACCGGGGCCCCCCGCCGGCGCTCCGGGCGGCTGCCAGGGTCCCCGCCCCACAGACGTTCCGGGGGCGGCGGGGCTGCCGGGCGCGGTGCCCTCCCCGCCGGCGCCCCGGGGGACAGCGAGGGTCCCCTCCCTGGGACCCCGGACCCGGTCCCCTCCCGTGGGTGGCGCTCCCGGAGAGGTGCGGGTCAGCCCGCGCGCCGCCCCCTCCTCTACTTCCTCCTCCCCCACCCCGGCCCCTAAGTTGGGGTCTGAACTTGTATGGGTGTCCCAGGCAGGCGCTGTCGCCCGCTCCCGGAGCGGAGAGGGGCGCCGGGGGTCGGGATGGAGGTGGCTATGGGGAGCCACGGACACGTGGGCCCGCGCGCCTGGAGAGTCCCCGCTCGGTATCCGGGACAGCCTGGGGCGGGCAGGGCGCAGTGGAAAGACTGTCCCCCCCCCCACCGCCCCCCGGCAGGCTCAGGTGTCCGTCCCCGGCGCCCTTCCCGCCTGGGCTTGGGCAGACGCCACGCTGCTGAGAGCCACATGCCGGCGCGGAGGTGTTGCAATCCAGCCCCGGGAAGCCTGGGTCTCGGTCCCGCGCCTGGCCACCCCCTCCCGGTGCCCGCTGATGCACAGAGCCATTCGGGCTCCCCCGACGTCACGCCCTTTCCTCTTCCTGCGCTGTGGGAACGCACGTGGTGGAGCAGCTGAGAAAACTTGCTCGGAAGTGGAGTATGACGCTGGTTCAAAACACGGTTGCCCTGGGATTTGTAACTTAGGAAGGGAAACAGGAAGATGAGTTCAGATTTGGGGGGCCCCAAGCTCAGAAGGGACGTCTGTGCTGGTTGGTTGGTTCTCAGCTTCCTTCTGCAACGCCCTGTTGGAGGCCTTAGACAGGCTTGCAAAGCAGGTGGGTGGTAATGAGCTCCCCAGAGGGCGTGTGAAACTGGAAAGTTAGCAGATGGTGTGGCATGCTTCGGAGAACTTCTCCCTTGTCCCCTGAGCCTCCCCCCGCCCCACTGGCAGGAGAACCGAGGGAATCCTGCCGAGGAAAGAACAGGATTCCAGTGTTCTCCACCTTGGGCCAGCTTTGTGTTTTCCCAAGGCTTTTATTTAGTTCCTACAGACTACGTGGCAAGGGCAGCAACCTATGTAGGTTAAGAAACTAAATGACCCTCTTTTTGCTAGACTAAAAAGATTGCTTAAAGCTAGTGACTATTGTATTGTGATATTTTTTTCTACCAAGTGTTTTTTGGGAACACATCCATGAAAAAATTCTGAGACAACCTTGTGTTGTCATCCAAAGCAGTGTTAAACTGTTAATGATGCCTTTTTAAAAATTTTTTTGTGGTATTTGGGATTGAAACCAAAGGTGTTCCACTTCTAAGATACACCCCCAACCCTTCTTATAGTCTTTAGTTTGAAACAGGGTCTCACTAAATTGCAGACGGCCTTGCTAAATTGCTGAGGCTGTTGAACTTGTGATCTTCCTGTCTCAGCCTTCCAAGTACTAGGATTATACAGGCGTTTGCCACCGTGACTGGCTAACCTTATTTTTGAACAGAGGAACATTTTCAGTTTTTCATTTGATCCTTGTACCTTTCTGAGATAAGGAAAGCAGGTACTATCTTTAAAGATGGGGAAGCAGATAAATGAAGGTTGATTTCCTCAGTGACCAACTGCTATTGTTTCTACCATATCCCTGGTGAGGACTGAGGGCTTCCGTCTTTCCACTCCATGCCCAGAGTCTCTGGAGGAGGACAGGCTCCCACTTGACACTTCAACACTGTTTGTCTCTGTCCACTGTGTTCTGCCATCTCCGTCCTTTGCCAAGCGAGCACATGGATGCTTAAAATGTGCTAGACACAGTGCTGACTGAAATGGATATGTGTTCTTGGATTCTCATTCTCGTTTCTGCAAATGGCCTTAACTTCAGTTTGTAGCACATATTCCAGGGAAGATCATTTCCATGACTATGGAGGTCTTAGAGTCTTCCCCTGATCCTCCTCCTTCCTCCTGTGTGTGAGGTGGGTCATGGTCTTCAAGTGTGAATGAATTTGGCCATATGAAGTCCTTAGAAGTATTTGTAGAAATTATATATATATACTTTTAACCTACACTGTAAAGTAATACTCGTTGAGCCTGGACTGTAGTTAAAGTTGAGAATCATTTCTCACTCCCACCCCCATTATTAGTGTTGCCTTTCTAACCAAGATTATATTTTCAGTAGTACTAGACATTAAAAACAGTTGCTATCTTTGTATTTTCCTAAGTTGTTAAGTTTGGGGCAAATGAAGCCCAACAACCATATCATTTGAAATCATGTGTGACTTAAATGGGTATACTTAATGTATATTAAAAAACTGGCCTCTTTGTACATTTGCATCTGAAACACCAATTTCTTTTTTTTTTTTTTTCCTGTACCCTGTTGGTCTAATTAGAATGGCCTCAAATTAAAGACTGGCATTTCCATTTCTCCACTGGAGAGCTGTTCTTTGGAATTTGAGAGATGGAGAATGCGTAGTTGATGTGGGCTGAAGGACTCGAAGGACTGACTTTGGAGACTTTTTTTTTTTTTCCTTCAAAGAAAGCCAAAATATTTCTCCAAGCATATCAGTCCAGCAAAACTCAGAACTAACCCCGCCCACAACAGAGCAAATTCTAATTACTATTTTAGTTTTGAATTTTAAAACCAAAGCTTCATTGTTTGTCCTTGGAAATGATAAACTGTTTTCACAGAGAGGCAGCATATTAATGTTAGTTACTCAATTCTCTACTGAGCATTTTTAAAAAATGTAATCTTCTATAAGGTGTTCTGTTTCTTTTTGGCAATGGGGATTGAACCCAGAGTCATTTTAACCCAAGATAATACCCCAAGCCCTTTTTATTTTCTATTATGAAATAGGGTCTTGCTAAGTTGCTGAGGCTCATCGTGAACCTGGAATCCTCCTGTCTCAACCTTTCAAGTACTGGCATTACTGGTGTGCACCACCATGCCTGGCTATTCTGTTTTATTGAGTCTCAACAGTTCCTTTGTCATTTCTTGAATTTAGACATAGGCATTTCCTTAGATTCCTTAAAAGAATCACAACTGATTCCAAGGACCATATCTGAAATAGTTAAGATAAACACGTATGGACAGAATGCAAGTTACGTGAAGTTAGTTTGTTTAGATTCTTAAAGAATTCTGCTGAAATCTGTCATAGAGAACCAGTCCTGTTTTGACAGAAGGTGGAGGCAGTAATCAAGGTAAAGGGAGACTTTCTGGGAAATGCCAGGTGTGATTCCCACCAATGAAGAGCAGGGTGAACGGTGAAGGGCCCAGGGTCGCCACTGTGGTGTGAAAAGTCCTGTTTCATCGCGTCTCCCGTGGGAAGGGCAGAAGGAGATGGAGACAGCCTCAGTTCTGTGATGACGCTGGACTCCTGATAGGCCCCATTTGGCAAGTAGAGGGCAGTTTACTGCACATCTGTGTAGACTGGCTACTAACAAGGAGCCACTGTGTGGCTTATTAAAGTTTGCCTAATATTTCAAAGTGTGAAAATGATGTGTGCCAGTCACTGACTTACATACGTTCTCCTTGTGGCCTCTCTTGCACTTAGAAAATTTCTGTGGGTTAATATTGGGAACGTGAGTTGTAACCAGCATTTTTCCTCAACAGTGTTACTCAGTTTTAATTATAGCAGAATTGTATAGACTTACGACCATTCCTTGGCTTCTGATTCTAAAAGTTTTAACAAGGATGAAGGAGATACTTCTGAAAAGTATCTCCTTCAGATATGTCAGATTCTCCATTTTTCTCTTCCTAATTTATTTTGGAGTTAGGCTGTCATGATTTGCTCAGATATGTTTAGGCTTTGTATAATGTTATCAAGACCTTAGTGATAGCTTTATCTCTTTGTAGGTCAGATACTAATTTATCTGCTTAATCCCATTTTAGCCACCAAAGTCCTTGGCACTGTCAAATGGTTCAACGTCAGAAATGGATATGGATTTATAAATCGGTACGTGTGTATAGAGCTACATGTTTTAAATTTATACTTATGTCGTGGCACCAGCAGTTACAAATTCCTGACCATACTTTATTAATGGGTTGTATAAATTTTAAGGTTTCCAAGCCCTGTAAATATTCTCATTTCTAGGCAACTGGTCAGTAAGTATTAATTAAAGTACACTTTCACAACATTAATACACACCTAATTTTGTACAGTCCAATCATTTTTTTTTTTTTTTTTTTTTTTTTTTTTGCAGTACTGGGGATTGAACTCAGGGGCATTCTACCTCCGAGCTATACCCCCAGCCCTATTTTTTATTCTTTATTTTGAAACCGGGTCTCACTAAGTTGCGGAGTGCCTCACTAGGTAGCTGAGGCTGGCCGCACACCCGAATCCTCCGGTCTCAGCCTCCCAAATGCTGGGATTACAAGCGTGCGCCACCACGCCCGGCTTTTTTTTTTTTTTTTTTTTTTTTCAAGGACAAAGGCAGGAATTTATTTAGGAAAGTAAGGGACTTGAGAGAGAAGACAGGTGAGAGGAGATCTTCCGGGCCAAGGGAGCAAGAGAGCCAGTCCAATCATTAAAAGAAAAAAATGTCAAGGAAAGAGCCCTAGACTAAATGAGGCATATTCACAATTTCACAGATGGGGAAATGGAGTCTTAGACGGTTGAGCAATTTTCCTAAGGTCACACACTAGTGAGTAATTGAGCTGGATCCCGGGTCCCGTCCAAGCTCTGCGAGCAAACCAGTGTTTTCTTTAAAGGATGGTCACTGTGACTGAGTGAGAATGGGGACAACTGCAGCCTTTGGGAGGTAGTGCAGGATGTTTTTACAGGATGTTGTAGTTTTCTCTGCTTCCCCTCTTTGAACACATTCCTCCAGTTTCTTCCTTGTCTGTGTGGTGGTGTGGGGGCGGAGGCTGGGGTGGGGCTGTGGGAGAGCTGTTTTAAGTTTCAGTGTAAGGAGAGCCTCGTTCCCAGCTGTGCCCTGTCCTTTTAACTGTCTTGCTTTGCTTTTGCTGGGAGGGAAATGTGGGACTCTGATTACATGCCACATAGTTTATAAAGAGATGAGAGGAAAGGGATGTTTCTGTATGTTGGATCCTGTGCTTGAATCTAAGCACCGTGGTAAGGTGGCTGTCATGCAGAGTTAGACGTTTTTAAGGAGGATCAATTCTAGGTGCTTGAATTTAGAGGATCCACAAAAAATTACATGGTAATTTTAGATCTCAAGACCTAAACTTATATAGCACATCTATTCTTTTAAGTTTCTCCACATATTTAGTGCCTTTAATTGTAGTATCTTTTTTATCTCCTGGCAGAAATGACACCAAAGAAGATGTGTTTGTACATCAGGTAAGAGGGATTATAAATGTTACATTTGCCATATGAGGAGGGTGTTCCTTCCCCAAAGTGAGTCCCCAAAGTGAGTGTGGCTTATTTTGGGATGAGAGATCAGTTCCACATTTTAATATTGGCATATAAGCTCCTATCCCATCATATTAACTGTTTCCAAAGTTGTATTTTTGCAGTTGGATGGAGTAATATTCAGTTTAACCCACTTTTTACAGCCTGTGAGTTGTTAGTAAGACACCTGTGTTTCTGTGGTGGCTTCCTCTTCTCCTGACAGTGGTTTCTCCTTGGTGTTTGGCTGCCCAGCCTGGCTCCTGCGTGGTGGCGTTGGTGCAGCTCCTCGAGCTGGAAGGCTGCACAGGGAGCAGGCGGTTAGGGTGTGTGCATCCACAACGTGTGCGCGCGTGCGTGCCTCGGTGGCTTCCTCTTCCAGTGCTCCTCCCTCCAGCACAGGTCCAGTGCATTCCCCTGTGCTCCGAGGAAGGATAGAAAAGGGGTGCGATGTGGGAGAAGGGGTTCTGCTGCTGCCATCCCCTCCCCGACCCCGTCCTTGATTATGCTTGTCCTGTTACTATATATCTCTACAAAATAGGTTAAGCGAAGTCACGCCTATCCTTGCTGTCCTTTTCTTATACTGGGTTTTCCCTGAGTTGTCTGAAACAGGCGTGCCATTTTTAGTGTAGAATGACGAGGAAAGTGTAGCAGCAGGTACCAGTGCCAGCACACGGACCTGCAGGTTTTCTGTGTGTGTGTGTGTGTGTGTGTGTGTGTGTGTGTGTCGGTGGAGTTTGAGGTGTGGTTTCTATTCTTTATATATTTTGCTTGACTGGATAAATTTCCGTTGTACTTAGATCATCTGAGTAGGGTTTTTTGTTGATATACAGTGACTTAAAGTCATGACAGACTAAAAAGGAAGTGATGCTTGTGACACCTGGAGGTTAGCAGACCTTCTGGGGAAGGAGCTGTGCTTGTGCTGGCCTAAAGCAGCTCCTCTACGGGGGCCCTGCAGGCCTGTGAGTGTCTGACCTGATTCCAGCCCCATGAGGTTGTGTGGTGAGTCACCTCAGTGTGTTGAGGCCTGCCCAGTTTAACAGGAAAAAGGGAGCGAGCCGAGCCGCCGAGCTGGCCGGCAGGGAGGGGCTGTTTTTGGAACGACTGAGTGTTCCTGCTGCGTGTGCACATATCCTGTCCTGAGCTGCCTTTTTCTTCTGTGGGTGAGGTCTCTGCCCAGTTGGCTCACTTTTTTTTTCCCTCTCCCTCCTACTCAGAGTAGGGGAAGGGCTGGATTACACATGCCTAATCGCTTTATAAAATAGGTTGACCTAATTCCATACAAACTCGGAGCCCCTTTAACTGTTTAGAGATACAAGCCAAAGAAATGGAAACTTGTGGCAAGAATAGACTATGATCCCAGTACATGAGAAGCTGAGACAGGAGGATTGCAGTTTAAAGGACAGCCTCAGCATCGCAGTGAGACTCTTGGAAACCTAGGAAGATTCTGTTTCAAAACAAAAATAAAAAGGGCTGGGGGTGTAGCTTGGAGGTAGAATGCCACTGGGTTCAATCCCTAGTACCACAAAAAAAGAATTCTTTTTTTTTTTTTTTTTTTTTTTTGCGGGTCTGGGGATTGAACTCAGGGGCATTCGACCTCCAAGCTACACCCCCAGCCCTATTTTTTATTCTTTATTTTGAAACCGAGTCTCACCAAGTTGCGGAGTGCCTCACTAGGTAGCTGAGGCTGGCCGCGAACCCGGATCCTCCGGTCTCAGCCTCCCGAATGCTGGGATTACAAGCGTGCGCCACCACGCCCGGCATACAAAAAAAGAATTCTATCCCCTCCATTGATGGAGCATGAGAGAAAGGGCTTTTCATAAGCAGATATCCAGGCACACACATTTAACGCAGAATGGCACCATCATTAACCTTGTAATAGCTCGTCAGAGAACCTGTAGGGACTAGTTGGCTTTGGAGCGGTGCGAGAGGGAAACCCTTGAGGCTTCACGCAGACGCAGTCCAGAGCTGTGGACTTTCCCTCCTCACCCCCACCGCCACCCCGCCCCGAAGGGAGCGTGAATCTTCCTTTCCCGGTCAGCTCTTGCTTTGTCACTCATGAAATGGGTTGAAAGTGAGGCCAGATGACTCTGTATACTCTATTAGAAGTATTCATCCCCTTGGCATTTTCTTTTTTCTGTTCATCACTTGCCACACATGCACATTTTAAAAATTCTTTTGAGTTGGCAGTTTGACCTGGGTTTGGCACAGCACATCTATCCAATAGAATAGAAGTTGGCAGTAACGGTTTATTTATTTCTTTTTTTGTGTATGTGATGCTGGGGATTGAACCCAGAGGCAATCCCCAACCCTATTTTATTTTTATTTAGAAACAGGCTCTCACTAGGTTGATGAGTCTCACTACTTGCTGAGGCTGTCCTTGAACCTGCAATCCTCCTCTCTCAGCCTCCCAAGCACTGGGATTACGGGCATGTGCCACCACGCCCAGTGATGTATTTCTCTTTAATCTACCCACCAAGGTGGATTTTGAAGAACACCACAAACCAAGAAACTTGTGCAGAGTATGGTTTCATAGTATTGTTTTGTTTTTGGAGATCGAGGTTATTGGGAGAGTGATACATTTTTAAGTAATAATGGGTCAGAAGTTTCTTTAGGTTCACTCTAGTCAACTTGAAAGTGATGAAGTTGCTTCAGTGTTGGTCATCACTGACATACACCTCACGTAGAATTCTGTGCTCTTGACAGACTGCCATCAAGAAGAACAACCCACGGAAGTACCTGCGCAGTGTAGGAGACGGAGAGACGGTCGAGTTCGATGTGGTTGAAGGAGAAAAGGTGAGGAGTCGTGCTCGGGTCACAGCGCGTACTGCACATGGCTTTGTGGCATAATAAATGGCCTTTCAGCCCCCACCAAGCAACAGTATTTTGGATTTTTTTTTGTATGACAAGAAAAAGTGGCTTTTAAGCAGAAATATTTTTGATTATTGAATGTCATAATAAGTATTCTTTAATATGTAAGACATTTTAATTTCTCTTACTTTGGGGGGGGGGGTACTAGGGATTGAACCCAGGGGCAGTCTATCTCCAAGCTATACTTCCAGCTCCATTTTTTTGTTTTGTTTTGAAACAGAGTCTTACTGAGTTGCTAAGGGCCTTAGTAACTTGCTGAGGCTGGTCTTGAACCTGCAATCCTCTTGCCTCAGCCTCCCAAGTACTGGGATTACAGGCATTTGCCACCACACTCGGCTTTAATGTCTCATTTAATAAATGATGGAGTATAATTATTGAAGAAAAGCTCATTTTTCAAAATTTAAGACCTGTTTTATTTTGGAACCAAATATTAAAATTTAATTGCCTTATGGCATAAAAAATAAATAAAAGCTGCTTTGAGGCAAAACATTTATAAGAATATAGTTTTCATGTTGGGTGCAGTGGCGCATGCTAGTAATCCCAGTACTTGGGGGACTGACGGGAGGATCAGAAGTTTAAGGCCAGCCTGAGCAACTTAGTGAGACCCTGTCTCAAAATTTAAAGGGGGGGAGGCGGGGGTGAGATGTAGCTCAGTGATTCCCATACCACACACATACACAACAGACACATATGAATATAGTTTTTAGACTGATTTGTAAGCACTGCTGCTTACAAGTAACACACAGAGCTCGAGTGTTTGTACATGTTCATAATCCCAGCAATTGGGAGCCTGAGGATAGGAGGGTCACAGGTTTGAGACCAGCCTTAGCAAATGAGTAAGACTACTGTTTCAAAATTTAAGAAAGGTCTGGCAGTATAGCTTGGAGGTACCAAAAAAAGGAAAACAAAACAAAACAAAAAAAACAAATTCACAGTAATGAATCTTTTAATAAAGATTAAAATTGAATACAACCATTTTCAGGCTTGGATTTTAGAAAGTTGAAGGCATTTCATTCAGTAAGACTGTTTAACAGGTTTGGGTTTCTTTTTGTTTTGTTTTTTTGTTTTTGGTGGTACTGGGGATTGAACCCAGGGACATTCTAACCTCCAAGCTACACCCCCCAGCCCTTATTTTAAAATAAATGTTTGTTTTGAAACAGGGTCTTGCTAGATTACTAAGAGTCTCATTACATTTCTGAGGCTGGCTTTGAACCTGTGACCCTCCTATCTCAGCCTCCCAAGTAATGGGATTATAGGTGTGGTTTTATTCAAGAGTTCAACCCAGAAAGCTGGTAGACCACCTTGAAGAATATCTATAGAATTTTTTTATGCCAGTATTTAATTACATTATTATTTGTCCTTATGATTGGATTTCAGTCAGTAGTCTGGTAGACTAAGATGAAAACCATTTCCCAGCTGCATGTGGTGCCGCCACCATGGCAGGAATTGCTGGCAGCTGAAGAGTACACCGAGGGAGCGGCACACTCCCCACCGTGTGCCCACACACAGGTGCAGTGCACACACACCAGCCCGTAGTCCCATTCTGAGTAGCTCTCTGACTCCTCTGTTGTAGAAGAAAAGCACCGTGTTCTGTCTGATAGAGAAATTTAGGTGGCTGTCTTTACCAGTAATTCCCAGGATCTGTGTTGCAGATTCCACGCATCACTTAGCAGCAAATGCTAGCTGGTAATATCTGACAGCCATCCAACTTTTAACATTTTGTCACATTACTTGCATGCTTTCAGAACTTGAGGTCTTACAAACTGATTGTAAGATATGATTTATACTCTTTTGAATCTTTTGTCCCAATTTGGGTTTATATGTTTGAGCAATATTTTATCCATTTGTCCCTCTGAAAATAAGAATTCAGCTGGGTGTGGTGGCGCATGCCTGTAATCCCAGTACACACACACACACCTCTAAGTTTGTTTCAAGGATGATAGGCAGGTCTAAAGAGGGACAATATGTGTGGAGTCTCTATTTTACTTAATCAAGCACTCTTTCTTCTCCTGGTGCTGCCAAGGTGGGAGAAGTTTCACTGTCAATAACTCAGTGCAGGCCAGGCATGGTGGTGCACACCTGTAATCTCAGCTGCTCAAGAGGCTTAGGCAAGAGGATCACAAGTTCAAGGCCAGCCTGGGCACTTAGTGAGATGCCGTCCCAAAATAAAAGTAAATGAATGAATGAATAAATGCGTGGCTGGACAGAGTTATGGGAGCCTATATGTAGGAATTCTCTTGGTACCTTTTAGGGTAATAGGTTTCGTCCTTTGCTAGGAAGATTAACATCATCTGTTGTACGGTCGTGTTTTATTTACTAGTTTATGCTCTTTAAAGTGGTACATACTGCTCTTGAACTTAGCATAACTAGGCAAGAAGACAAAGCTTAACAAGCCATATGCATTGAAGTGCGTGCGTGCACCTCTGTCGCCTTGGTAAGACTTGTCTAGACATTCTTGAGGTCTGAGGAGGAATTCTCACTCTTTTTACTCTGGCTGTTCAAGGCTGGTCTTTGGAGGGGTTAATTTGGCTTCCTTTTGTTTTCTGTCTCAGGGTGCTGAAGCAGCCAACGTGACCGGCCCAGATGGGGCTCCCGTGGAAGGGAGCCGTTACGCTGCTGACCGGCGCCGTTACCGACGCGGCTACTATGGCAGACGCCGTGGGCCTCCCCGCAGCGTGAGTCGCGTCTGTTCCTAAGTAACGTAATGATTGAACATTTCTTCATGTCTAAAACTAAGTGTATGTACTTGGAGGAGATATAAATGCCATATTTTTCCTGAAGATAGGACAAATGAGTGTGTGTGTGTGTGTGTGTGTGAGAGAGAGAAAGAGAGAGAGAGAGAAAGAGAGATATACTGGGGATCGAACCCAGGGGCATTCTACCACCGAGTTACACCCCCAGCCCTATTTTTATTTTTTATTTTTTGAAACAGGGTCTCACTAGATTGCTGAGAGTCTACTACTTGCTGTTTATTTGGAAACAGGGTCTCGCTAGGTTGATGAGCATCTCACTACTTGCTCAGGCTGTCCTTGAACCTGTGATCCTCCTGTCTCAGTCTCCCAATTGCTGGAATTACAGGTGTGCACCACCGTGCCTGGCTGATTTTTTTCTTAAGGAAATGTTTTAGTGCCCCAAATATTATCCATAGCCACTGGTCTCAGTGGAACTTGCCAGTCAAAAGTTGTATCGGTGAGGTTGAATTTGACTGCAGGTAACAGGCACTTAATTGTCTTGTGGAGCCGTCCTTCGGGTGGGCAGCTCCCGCGTGGTCCAGAAGGCTTTCTCTTCCTGTGGCTCCCCTGCGCCAGCGCGCGACTGTGGCATTGGCTGGCACGGAGTGGAGCAACCTCACAGGCTGCAAACTCTTTCTCCTTCATAGGCACTGACACTGGTGCCCTTCAAGAAAACCAGTGTCTGGTTGGCAAGAAAAAATGGAGGATCTCATGAGAATAGGCAGTGAAAGTACTGAATAAGTTGCCTCTAATTAAGTGTTTTATTTAGCATAGCATTTTGCTGTTCTTTCGCAGTAAAGAAGCGCAGTGAGTAGTTCTCTAGGTTTTTAGTTCTTTACATTGGCCCCAGTGCAGGTGAAAGAATTGAAAGAGGGTTATAAGCAGATCTGGCTGGAGCTTTCCTAGGAGGCTAAACTTAAAGGCGCCTTCTCAAGGCACTCATCACGAGCTCGGCTCAGTTGTGGCCAGGAGAACCTTATTACATTTGAATTAATAAGGTAAGAAAGTGAAATCATGGGGATTTTTTATGTTTTTAGAATTAGAACCAGGGGTCAGCACCATAGAATAAACCTCAGGGTGCTGAGTGCACACAGTATGGCGGCTGTTTATATCGTGCAAAGAAAAGCTTTTGAAAAAATCTCAGCAGAATCAAATACTGTTTTGATAGATTTATACCTTTCTGCTTACCTAAATGTTTCTGCTCTTCTGCCATCTTTACACCCTGCCCAAGTTGACTGTGTCGTGTTCCTTAGGACACCTCATCTGTCTCTGGGTTTTTCTTATTCTATTTGGTTTTTAATAATTGGCCGTGAAGGGTGGTGCCAAGAATGAGCTATGGTAGCCACTTGCTGTGTTAATGCTTTTGAGCTCATTCCATTCACCGAGCTCTAGCTGTGATCACGTTCACTTCCACTTCAATTCGGAAGTGAAAGTGAGAAAAACTTTCAGCGAAAGGTTTCCCTTGAAGACTTTCCCCTTTGAAAGCCGGAATAAATATCTAGAAATAAAAACTTTCCAGACTCTTAAAGTATGCATAAGTGGAAGCTCTCTGTTAAAATATCTGAATCCCGACTGCTTGTTGAGTTAGGGCATCTCAACAAGAGATGCCTGTGGAGTATCTCCAAAGAGGACGGTCCGCACTGGCACTAAGGTTCTGAAAAGTTCTCAGTGTAAAATTTGGTGGTTTACAATTATGTCTAAAACATGATTTATGGATTCTAACACTTAGTATTTTTGTTACCATTTTCTATGCAATATATCTTTCCATAATTGTGAATTGCTTTTTGATGCAGATTTAATGAGTTGAATGGCTAGGTTTTTTGAGACTAGCCCAGATGAGGCTGTAGGTGAAGTGTTTCTGTGGGAACTTGAGCTGTGCATGCTGGTTTGCTCTGGAGGGCTCTGAAGCTTAAATGCCCCACCCTCTGAAAGAAAGGGATCATTATCTTGTTTTTAATTTATTTATTTTAAAAACTAGTTACTTCCCATAGAAACTATCTTTGTCGTTCACATAGCCCTCTTTAAGATTTGAAATCACAAATTCAAGGAATGCTTAATTTATCAAAATATAAATGGTCATCTGTGATAGTAGTTTAAATATAAGAAAAAATATAGAATGAGCCAGTAATTCCCCTTACTAATAAGGACTTTTTACAAATGATGATTACTAGAACTTAGTACTGTTTATGAACGTACAATTAAAACTGTTTTTAAACATAGAGTAATGCCATGGGTCATTGGTTCTCAAACGTTTTGGTTTTCGGACCCATTTATATGCTTAGATATTATTGAGGATTATAAAGTTTTTGTTAGTGTGTTTATATTTCTATTAATATTTATTGCATTTGAAATTAAAATAATTTTAAATATATTTTACTTAAAAACTCATTAACGTGTTAATACAAATAACATCTTTATGAAGAAAACTAAATCAAGTGAGAAGAGTGGCATTGCTTTATACTCGTGTGTTTCTTTGATGAATGCTTTACTAGAAGATGGCTGGACTCTCGTGGCTATTGCTGCATTGTGTCTGCTGAGAGAGACACGTGTCCCTGTAACCCCCGTGAGTCCCACCATACAGCCAGGGCACAGCAGATAGCACTGTAGAAGCATTTCGGGAAGACTGGCTTTGCTGACTGCCTGCAACACTTGGGAGACCTGCCGCGCTTTGCTGCGCAGTGCTGTGGGGAGGGGGCCGCCTAGGTCACCTGTGCTCGGAACATCGTGCCATCTCTTTTTTCCTGGCTTTGTCCCAGTGGACGGTAAACACTGAGAGACACATTTGAAGGAACTACATAGAACCAACCTTATAGATAACCATTAGTGGTTCTAATTAGATGACTATTAAATTTGTTATAGATTGCTCTTGCTCTTCTGCTTCTTGGTATTTTATCTGCATAGATCTACTTTAATCGTAATGTAATTTACCCCAGGTGATCTCATGATAATCTGGGCTAAATGCATCTCGCCTGTGCAATGAAGGGGTTATTGCTCTGGGGAGGTTTTCCTCCCTGTTGGTGATGTTCTTCCTAAGTGGTGTTCTTTGGCTCTTCCTTCGCTGAAACTTCTCTGAACCTCTGTCTCTTTGCTTCGCTAGTACGCTGGGGAGGAGGAGGAGGAAGGGAGCGGCAGCAGTGAAGGATTTGACCCCCCTGCCACTGACCGGCAGTTCTCTGGGGCCCGGAGTCAGCTGCGCCGCCCCCAGTATCGCCCTCAGTACCGGCAGCGGCGGTTCCCGCCTTACCACGTGGGACAGACCTTTGACCGTCGCTCACGGGTCTTTCCCCATCCCAACAGAATGCAGGTAAAATTGCACCTGGAACTTCTTCTCAGCGGTCCTCACCCTTCCATCCTTCTCTGCCTTCTTCTCCTCCTCTTCCTCCTTCTCCTCCTCCTCCTCCAACACCAGCTGCCGGAAGTGAAGCCTTGCTTGTGGCGGGCTTCCTGATGCTGCAGGAGCGGAGGCAAGGCCTTGGGACTTTCGAGCATGCATTCCAGAAACACCTCCAGAAGCACGACCGCATGAGCCAAGCTCACAGGGACCCGGGAAGGGAGGGGAGGGGAGCGTCTCAAATAGAGTAGAATAAGAGAAGTCAAGCCGTGAGAAGCTTGGGCTTTGCAGATAAACAAAGTCTGAATTTGAATCTTGGCTCCAGAGGCTGCTTATGATCTGTGAGGTTTTCAGAAAACCAGGTTTTAGAGAGACGAAGTAGTTGGTCTATTAAATGGGAGCGTGAAACGTGGACACCACAGGGTTACAACTTAAATATTAAGTGTGTACCATAGTCCCTACAACAGAAAACATTTTCAGAGTACCAAGAAAACTAGCAGAGAATGGAGATTATTGGTCACTGACTCTTTATTTACTGTAAAATAATAGTAGAACTGCTGCGAATTTGTTCTGTTGAAAGGCCTCACACTAACTTGGCAGCCCGCAGGAAACATGGAAGACTAAGATAGATCCTCCTTTTTTTTTTTTTAATCGCTAGTTATAACTCTTTCCTCCTTGGTGGCCTTGCCCCCGCCCCGAGATGTTTTGACTGAACATTACGTCCAGCCTGCCCTTTGCTGCACTCCTCTTATCCCCTCCTGCATGACTGTGTTCTTTCTACTTTGCTTCTTGTTTTTTCCCTTCTCCTCTTCAACAGCTGCCCCTGACAAATGTGCTAAAAATAACAAGTAGACTTATATAGGTGGAGAAGCCGGGTCCACGAGGTTTCTGGACCCGTAGGTTTCTGTAGGCAGCACTCGGGCTTCTAGGAGGCCAGGACGGGAGTGTCAGTGGGCCTGTAGCTCACGTTTTCAGCACCTCCGGAGCCCTCCCGAGGTGACGGGTTACTCAGCTTGTGTGTTTCTCGTTTCCTGAGACCATGGTGGTTATTTCCTGTATCTTTCAAAAAGAGTGTAAATCACCTCAGGAATGGAAGGGTCAGAGCATAGTGGTTCCCTGATGCTGTTAGGACACTGTTTGCAGAAGCTGTTTGAAAGCAGATTTTAAACACACATGTGTGTTTGTGCCTGTAGTGGCCTCAGTGCATGTGGTGGTTTTAGTGCAGGCTGATCTTACCCAGGCTATGTGGAAAGTAAAAGCATCTTAGATCTTGTCAGCAATTTTCCCCTAGGATAAGAGAAAATATATGCGATATATATTTCCAATATATACGACCATGTTTGGGAGTTTGGTGACCAAGAAGTCTCCTTAAGCCAAATCAACAACAAAAAATGAAACTTCCTAAAAGTTTCTTCCATACAACCAGACTGCTTCAAGGTTGGCAGTGTAAAGTACTAAAAGTGTAGGTAGATCTCTAGGATGTTGAAAGCTGTTGAGGTAAACAACATTTTCTTCTGTATGCAACATGAAACTGAAACTTACTGGACGCAGTGGGGAACATGGCGCCGTCCAGGCCAGAAGTGTTTGTGTTCTGCTTAAGGACAAGATATATCAGTAACCAAATGATTTCCTATTGTTTGAATACAGGAGCAGTCTACCTCCGAGCCCCAGCCCCAGCCCTATTAAATTTTTATTTTGAAATGAGATCCCACTAAGTTGCTGGTGGCCTCAGTAAGTTACTGTTTGGCTTTGAACCTGCAATCTTGTCTCAACTTCCCAAGTACTGGATTACAGACATGTGTCACTCCACCTGGCATGATTGACATTTTTAATGACAAATAGTTCTGCATATTTGAAAATTAAGTAGACTTTCACTGAGCTAATACCAACTATTTGTAGTCTTCAAAAAAATTATTTGAAGGGAAGGAACGACAATTGCTTGGCATTTTCCAAGTGGCCGATGCTTGAAATTAGTCCCATTCTATCTTTTCGACCTTATGAAAATTGGCATCTAGCCAAATGAAACTGGCAGTAATTTGCATAGTAGGGGAGGTGAGGCATTTTGCTCTGCTCTAAATGTGACAAGAAGCCAGGAGAAGGAGAGGAACAGGAAAGAAACCTATTTAGGAGATAACAAGATTGTTCTGGGGGTCAACAGCAGGAGCAGGGAGCTGAGCTGCTGGAAGTTCCTGGCGGACGGTCGTGAGCGGGCCTGGATTGGGACTGGTTGGGAAACGTTCCAGACGTGGAGAGAGGTGCCTGAGATGGTGCTGGCGTCAATGCCGAGCGTGGGGAGCAAACGTGGGCCCTGCCTTAAGATAAAGGTGAAGGTGAAGGAGGAGTGGGCTTGGGGAGAAAGATGAAAAAGAAATGGAGCTCTTTTTCCCATATTAAAATTTATCTGAGCCGGGCGTGGTGGCGCACGCTTGTAATCCCAGCATTCGGGAGGCTGAGACCGGAGGATCCGGGTTCGCGGCCAGCCTCAGCTACCTAGTGAGGCACTCTGCAACTTAGTGAGACTCGGTTTCAAAATAAAGAATAAAAAATGGGGCTGGGGGTATAGCTCGGAGGTAGAATGCCCCTGAGTTCAATCCCCAGTAC
>PVLC010025492.1:8505-23705 GCA_004027655.1 Graphiurus murinus | reverse complement strand
CTGATTTTTTAAGATTGATTTTGTATCCGGACACCTTACTGAATTTGTTGATCAGTTCTATAAATTTTTTGGTTGAGTTTGTTGGGTCTTCTAAATATAGTATCATGTCATCTGCAAAAAGGGATAGTTTTAGTTCTTCTTTCCCTATTTTTACCCCTTTGATTTCCTTCTCTTGCCTTATTGCTCTGGCTAGAGTCTCGAAGCCAACATCACACTAATACCAAAACTAAATAAAGACAGCTCAAGAAAAGAAAACTTTAGGCCTATATCACTGATGAATTTAGATGCAAAACTGCTAAACAAGATACTAGCAATGCGCATTGAAAACCACATCAAGAAAATTTTACACCATGACCAAGTCGGGTTCATCCCAGGGATGCAAGGCTGGTTCAACATTTGAAAAACAATACACGTAATTCACCACATAAACAGACTCAAAGACAAAAATCACATGATCATCTCAATTGACGTGGAAAAAGCATTTGACAAGATCCAACACCCATTCATGCTAAAAGGACTACAGAGAATCAGAATAGAAGGAACATACCTCAAAATCATAGAGGCAATATACAATAGGCCTACAGCCAGCATCATATTAAATGGAGAAAAACTGCAAGAGTTCCCACTAAAGACAGGAACAAGACAAGGATGTCCATTATCACCTCTTCTGTTTAACTGTAGTAACTATTTTAGATAAACTTGCAAAGTCTGCTTCTTGACTAATGTTTGTAAGAGGTTAATGAATTGGTTTGTCTTGAGGCACTGCTTTTTCGGCTAATGTTAAGAAATCACTATCCATCCGGCCACCCTCTGTTTTTAAGAAAATTTCCTTTATAATTAGTGTAAAACCAAAACCCAAGGCACACAAAATTTCCAGAATATAACATAATGCAAAGTGGGATATGCCAAGAATTCCTTCTTTTGGAGCCGTGTGCCTTGCAGGACTCCAGCGGACCAAGCCATGCTCCAGATCCAGCTATTAAGGAGCTGTGGCAGCTGGCCTCAAACCTTTGATCCTCCTTTATCAGTTTCACCAGCAAAAGTATTACAGGTATATGCTGCCATTCTGAGTGACTTTATATTTCAGTGAAGATGTATAATACCAGAAATGTCTAAGACTGAGGCAGAATGATCTCAAGTTTATGGCTGGCCTTCATATCTTAGCAAAATCTTGTCACAGAAATAACAATTTATTAAAGGTTGTGAATGTAGCTCAGTGGTGAAATGCTAGTGGGTTTAATACCTATTACAGCAAAATGTTTATCTTTAGCTAAATATTTGTAAATATCTTTTGATATAAGAATGAAAAATTCTATTTATTTAATGGACCCGGAGGAAAGCAGGTGTAAAGAAACATACTGGATAATGTTTGATAAATGCAAATTCATGACTCAGACATAATTTCTAATTGTACTATGACATAACTTTTATTATATAATCAAAATTTCACAGTAATACAAAAACAATAATTTGAACACTGCCCCCAAAGGTATTTGTGATTTTAGTCCTCTGGAAAAGGGATTACTGAAAAAGCCATTCTACTATGTTACTTAATAGTGTGGTGTCAGCCTCTGCACTGGCTTTTGTTTTCCATAGCCTAATCTAAGGTGGACGAGTTTCAAGGTTTTTACAGGATAACATTTCATGCATTTAATTTCAGTACTAAAACATTATAATCTACTCAGTTTCATTATATCAATGAAGTTAAAATAACAGTCTAATTAAAACATTAAAAAATCCACTCTATGCTGCCTTGTTAAAAATACAGAGAACAAGCACTCACGAAACATTATTTTCTTCTCATACAGTGATGTCAAAGCTCTGTATTGTCTTTTTTTAAAGATCAAGAGTCTAATCTTAATAAATGTTGAGAGGAAATACACTTATAGACTTTGTAAAGGGTTGTCATTTTTCTTGGGTGTCTGAAGATTCAAAAATTTTTCCAAAGCAAATAATATCAAAGATTGCAAAGAATTCTGAATATGAACATACACCAAAATTTTAATGGACTAGCAAGGTTTTTTTCCCCCCCTAAGGAACACTTGTAAATGGCTCATTTTACATATTTTCAATTTGTTTTCTTATCTGAATACAGAAGCACAATGACTGGGACCCACACAGCAGGCTGAGTGGCCTCCCCATTACAATTCAACCACAAAGCCATCCACCTTTAGATACTCCTGAAGACTTTTTAATTAATTTATTTTTTTTTGCGGTACTGGGGATTGAACTCAGGGGCATTCTACCTCCGAGCTATACCCCCAGCCCTATTTTTTATTCTTTATTTTGAAACCGAGTCTCACTAAGTTGCGGAGGGCTTCACTAGGTAGCTGAGGTCGGTCCTGAAGACTTTTATGTTTGACATTAATCTGTCTTAAAAAAACTGATGTTAATGATATGTTCCTTGCTAGAATAGGCTCTGCAACTTCTGGTTCAGCAACAACTGGCAGCAAGTTTTCATATATTCATTAGGAAATAAGGGGTAAATAAATAAATCTATGGTATTTTCCCTTCACAAATTTTAAATACTGCCAATTCAAAAAAATACCCACTGGATATAATGTCTCTTCCTCCCATTTCAATGTTTTTTTTTTCTCTTAGGAAACACACAAATATATTACACAATTGTTTGAAATCTCAATTGTCTTCTATATTATGGATTAATGTAAGATCTGTTAATTTTAGTACCTTAGTTGATTATAGCATCATTCTCTATTGTTATTGACTTTTTATATGTGAAAAAACAATATCTACATTTTTTTGCTGATGGAAAAATTTTTCTTGTAAACTTTTGGTGAATTATAAGGTGTATTTTGGAATAGCAATTTTTCCACATTTGCTTTGTGTATAAGGCTTTCAGGTATGATTATCTGATGAGACATAAAATATGAATAATATTTAAATTCTTTGTTACATTTCTTACATTTGTAGGATTTCTCTCCAATATTTATTTTTCTCATTCACAACAAGAGCCTAGCAATCAGCAAATGGCATGCCACAGAACCTATACTTGTAGTTTCTCTTCAGTATGGATTTGCTGATATTCAATATGGAACAATGAAAATATACACTGAATTCTTTCCATTTAGAGAGATTGTCACCAATGTAGATTCTCTGATAAACAACAAGATGTGAGGTATCTGTGAAATATTTACTACATTCTTTACATATGTAGGTTTTATCTCCCATGTAGATTCTCTTATGGTAAACTAGACTTGAGAAAGAAGAAAAATACTGCATTATTTACATTAGTAGTGTGTTATTCCACTGTGGATTCTTTCATGCTTTACAACTAATGAGTTATGAGCAAAAAAATTAATGCATTCCTTACATTTGTATGGTTATTCTCCAGTGTGGAATCTCTGATGCATAATTGGAGTTGAGGAAGCAGAAAAAGATTTACTGTATTCTACATTTGTATGATTCCTCTCATGTCATTTCTGTTATGCAAAATTAGAATTGATGAAGAAAACAAGTTACTATATTCTTTATATGTGTACATTTTCTCCCCAGTGTGGATTCATTGTAGCTTTACAAAAGTTGTAATGAGCAAAAAATTTTACTGCATTATGTTTTTAGGGTTACTATTCAGTGTACATTCTCTGGTGGACAAAAAGATGTGAGGTAGTATCAAAAGATGTATTACATGTTGCCTCTATTTTGTGTGTTTTTTTTCTTATGTCTAATTAGAGTTGAGGAAGAAAAAAAATATTTTCTGCATTATTTACATTTGTAGGGTTTCTCTCCACTATGAATTCTCTTATGTGTAAATAGTGTTGAGGAAAAAGAAAAAGATTTACTACATTCTTTACATTTGTAGGGTTTCTCTCCAGTGTGAATTCTCTTATGCTTACTCAGAGTTGAGGAACAAGAAAAAGATTTACCACATTCTTTACATTTGTAGGGTTTCTCCCCAGTGTGGACTCTCTTATGGGTAGTTAGATCTGAGGAGACAGAAAAAGATTTACCACATTCTTTACATTTGTAGGGTTTCTCTCCAGTATGAATTCTCTTATGCGTAGTTAGACTTGAGGAATACAAAAAAGATTTACCACATTCTTCACATTTGTAGGGTTTCTCTCTAGTGTGAATTCTTTTATGCTTACTCATAGTTGAAGAAGAAGAAAAAGATTTACCGCATTCTTTACATTTGTAGGGTTTCTCCCCAGTGTGCATTCTCCTATGCATAGTTAGATTGGAGGAAGAAGAAAATGATTTACTGCATTCTTTACATTTGTAGGGTTTCTCCCCAGTGTGGATTCTCCTATGCATAGTTAGATTTGAGGAAGAAGAAAATGATTTACTGCATTCTTTACATTTGTAGGGTTTCTCTCCAGTGTGAATTCTCTGATGCTTAGTCATAGTTGAGGAAAAAGAAAAAGATTTACCACATTCTTTACATTTGTAGGGTTTCTCTCCAGTGTGAATTCTCTGATGCTTAGTCATAGTTGAGGAAGAAGAAAAAGATTTACCACATTCTTTACATTTGTAGGGTTTCTCCCCAGTGTGGACTCTCTTATGGGTCATTAGATGTGAGGAGTAAGAAAAAGACTTACCACATTCTTTACATTGGTAGGGTTTCTCCCCAGTGTGGATTTTCTTAGGTTTAGTCTGATTTGAGTGAGAAGAAAAAGATGTACTACCTTCTCTACATTTGTAGAATTTTTCTTCAGCGTGGATTCCATAATGCTTTACAATAGTTGGGTTCTGAGCAAAAGATTTACTGCATTCTTTGCCTTTGTAATCTTTCTCTCCAGTGTGTATTCTCTGATGGACAAGATGTGAAGTATGAGTGGAAGTTTTACTGCATTCGCTGCCACTGTGTAGGGTCTCTCCATTGTACATTGTCTGATGGTGACTGATGTGTGTATTTTCCTTTGGGAAAAGTCTTTGTGTGTATTTTGAATCCATATCTGTAAACAATAAAAATAAAAATCTATCCTGCTTACTGCTTCCATGTAATAGTTTTTACAAAGTCATACATAAAATTATACAATACTGAAATCATTAAGAAGATGGCAGAAGGTTGGGCATGGGGGTGCCAGCCTGTTATCACAGTATTAGTCTTAGGCAGAAGGATCATTGTTTCAAGGTCAGCCATAGCCAATTAGTAAGCCTCTCCGCTACTTAGCAAAATCCTGTTTCAAAGTAAAAAATAAATAGTACTGACTATGTTATTAAGAGGTAGCTTACCCCTAGCTTCTATCCCTATTAACTCCTGACCAAAATGATAACAAAATAGAAATATTTAGTTCCCTTTCCTCCATAAATGTATAGGTATAAATATTTTACACTGACAAAAGTTTGTGAAAATTTAATGAATGTGTATGATATTTCCATGATTATTGTAACAGAAAGAAGTACAAAAAAGATGTGTTGTCACATTTTACCATCACAGACCCTCTTCCACACAATCAGGATTAATTCTCTATGCCATTAATGAACCTTCAGGAGAGACAGAAAGTAGTGTATCTTGCATTCCTACATCTACTTTTCTTGGGCTTCATGAAGGCTCTTTTCCTCACACAGTGTGCTAAAGGGAAGGGCAGTATAATATTTTGGATGACCTTTTGGGTATATTCAAAGCTAAACTGAGGTATACCTGTAATAGGAAAATCACTCTCAGGCCAAAAGATTATGGATTCTTAAGAATATATTTAATGTTTTTTTTCAACTGGAAAACTCTTTTTGTGGTACTGGGGATAGAGCCCAGAGGCATTCTACCTTTGAGCTACACCTCCAGCCCAATTTTGTTTCTTGTTTGGAAACAGGGTTTCACTATGTTGTTGAGTCTCACTACTTGCTGAGTCTGTCCGTGAACCTGGAATCCTCCTGTCTCAGCCTCCCAAGTGCTGGGATTATAGGTATTCATCGCCACACTTGGCTCATCAACTGGAAAACTTAAACATATTTCCAAAGAAGTCTCATCCTGAGAACAGGTTTGTGAGGTTCCAAACACCTGTATGATGGGTGTTGGGTTTTAGTTTCCAAGGAATGAGGTCAAGTCATAGAGTATGATAATTGGGTCTTTGATTATTTATTTATTTTTCAGTTGAAGTTAAACTGTTTATATTTCTATATATATATATCTATATATATTTGATTATAGTTATTCCTTAGTGTCTAAATATTTAACATTTAAGTTACATCAAACAGAATTTCTGGGGTGTGAATACATCCATTTCTTTAGCATTTCTGAAGATTATAATGTGTGTTAACTATGCTACCGAACCTCTCTGCAAATTATTTCTATGATTAACCTGAAAAATATCTATAATGTGTTCAAAATCACCCAGGTCTCAAAATCCTCAGTTTCTGGTAGCTATATTTTGCTCTATTTATATGAGAAATATTTTTACTTTACACATCACAGGTGAGATCTTTTTATATTTGCTTAACCAGTATGTATTCAGGTTTTCATATAGACATTATATCATGCATGTTCAACCATATTGTCAAAAACGAAAGAATTTTCTTATAAATAACTGAGTAGCATTCTACTGTGGATATGTGCACCCTAAAATAGGTTTGTGTTTGTATGTAATATCTCACAAACTGTTCTGTCTTATTTAATGGACACTTAGGATGATCATTAAACATGTTTGTGTTGAAAATTTCATGAACTGTTTAATATGATTGAACTTATTTTGCCCTCACAATCTGTTTTATTAGAGATAAGTTGTATCATTGATATTGTGTCAATCAGATCCTCCAAATTGCTCTTTCTTTCTACTCACATATAAATTCCAATTCCCTCTTGTATATTCCTGACCACATTTTTAAAATTATTTCCTAACTTTTCCTATTATCTCTACTACCTCTACAATTCTATTTTTCTTTCCAATTTTCTTCATTTTCATTCCACCACTTTAATCCATTTCATATTTCCAGTATGTCATAATCCAATCAACCTTTATTCTATTATATTCCACTCACATTCCCTTTTAAAATTATGTTGGAAGCTGGGTGTGGTGGCACATGGTTGTAATTCCAGCAAGGGTGAGATAGGAAGATTACAGGTTTGAGTACAGCCTCAGCAAGTAGTGGCACTCTCAACAATGTAGCAAGACCCTGTTTCCAAATAAAGATAAAAATAAGGTTGGGAGTGTAGCTCAGAAGTTGAATGACCCTGGGTTCAATTCCAAGAACCAAAAAAAAAAAAAATTACGCTGGATATTATTTCTATTAATGTCTATCGTTTATATTAGAAAATATGTTGCTCTTAAACCCCCAGTTTTTCTTGAACTCCCATTGCACGTATTCTACAAATTAAAAGTTATTAGGATATGTATTTAACCTTCTATATACAAGGAATAGAAGCTGTCATTGTAATATATACCCCCATCCCAGAGTGCATTCTAAAGTGATAACTACAAGCCAGAGAAAACTCAGAAAGGGAAAGCTGAAAATGCTAAAACAGAGATTAAAAGACTCAACACTAAAAAATAAGTATACCAGTCAAGAAATGGGCCACTGAAATAAATAGACACTTTACAAAAGAAGAGATACAAATGCTAGTAAATACATTAAAAATGTTCAACAACACTAGCAATCAGGAAGATGCAAATCAAAACTTCACTGAGATTCCATCTAACCTCAATCATAATGGTAATCATCAAGAAATCAAACAACAATAAATGCTGGTGAGGATGTGGGGAAATAGAAGTCTTCTACACTAGATGTGATTGCAAATTAGTGCAGCCCCTATGGAGATCAGTGTAGGCATTAATCAGAAAATTTGGACTTCTGGGAACATGGTGACTGAGGGTAGTAGCACATCTCAGTCATGCTGACACTTCAAATTGCTGTGAAGACAGCGTCTTGAAAAGAAAAAGAGCACCAAAAAATTGAACAATGCAATGAAAAATTGAAAGTTGGCTGAAACAAAACCAGAAGACAGAATAGAGGGCATCAAAATACCCCATGCACCTGCCCTAGGGAACAGCTGCAGTGTCATCTTGCATAACCACACGTGGACTGCAGGCACTGTGGGCTCCAGAGACCCCCAGCAAAGAAGCCAAGGACTTCCACAAAAAAGCAGTGAAAACTCAACTAAAAAGATGAAAGTTGAAAACTAGCAGGACCAGAATTAGCAAAAAGAGCAGAGGACTGTATAATCTCTCCACATCTCCTGCCTGAGTACAGAGCCCGTTGGCACCTATGCCATCTTAACCAGGTAGCAGTGGAATTGGTGTATGCTGGCACCTTGGTTTCCAGAGACCTCCAGGAACACTGTGGATTGTGAGGCCAGTGACTATAGAACATCAGTGAAAGTGGTTGGAATTTTACTCCACACTCAACAGGGACCTGGCTGGATTCAGACACCCCATCTGTGGCTGAACCCATCTCTTCCAAAAGTGATCCAGAGCAGCAAGCAGCATCCATCAGGACTGTAAGTTAAATAGCTGTTCCAGTGGGAAATGGCTGTGGCAAGACACAAAGACTTGTGTGGCAAGAAAGTAGATTTGAGGGGGGGGGTTAAGAGTCTACAAATCATCCCTGCAGAGGTGGGTGTGGTGACTACTATTGGACACAGCAGAAATGTGATTTAGTAGATAGACCAAAGAGGCAGGCAGGAGGTAACTGCAGTCAGCAGTTTGAGGAACTCTCATAGGGACTCTAGGGTTAGCCATGGGATACTATTCCCAGGTGTCTAGAAAAAATAGGTCAATTTACCAAGTTCCAGGCTCTGAAAGCAGTAAACTTGTGCCTGGCCATGTTTGGGCACTACAAGCACCAGCACAAGTTCTGGAGGCTGGTCATGGCCCCAAGGAGTGTGGCACCACAGAACAGGGGTGGTATTCCTGGGTTAAAGGAACAAAACCACCCAAACCCTGCCCTGGAACTGAGCCTAAGTCCACAGGTCACAGAGGCCAGAGGTCAGCACTCTGCAGTATTATGGACTTAAAATCAGCAGAGCAGCAGTGGCCTCTGGGGTGCATTAAGTCCTAACCAGCAGGCTATAGACTCTGAATAGAACATCATAGTCTCAGGCACTGTGGAGTTTGGGCCAGAAGAACACAGTGGCCTAAAGCCAATCAGAGACTTCTGTTTGGAAGACAGTTCAATTCAAAACTGAAAGCATAATCAACAGTATACATAAGACATTACAACAATACAACCTATACATCCAACAAATATGAGAAATACAAAACGTCCAAACTTATGGATAAAAGGCATTCAAGAAGGTCTAGAAGTACAGACCAAGGGTATCAGACATCTCTTCAGAGAAATAATTTCAGAGAATTTTCCAAACATAGAAAAATACTTGGACATCCATATTCAGGATAAATACAGAATACCGTTAAGACAAGATCAAAGAAGGACCTCCCCATGCCACATAATAATCATTATCACTAACATAAAGGTCAAGGAAAGGATCTTAAAAGCAAGAGAACAAAAGAATGGGTGACATTCAGGGACACAATAATAAAAATCACTGCAGAGTTCACAACCCAAGTTTTGAATGCCAGTAGGAAATGGTATGATGTACTCCAGACCCTGGAAGAAAACAACTTCCAAACAAGACTGATATATCCAGCAAAATTATCATTCAATATTGATGGAGAAATAAAAATGTTTCAAGATAAGCAAAATCTTTTGAAAGATTCAGGATTTCCAAGCCAGTACTACAGAAAATTCTTAAAGAAATAAATGATCAAGAAGAAAAAAGAAGCAAATTTCAGAATCAGAGAAAAGATGAACTCCACCAGGTAGGCAAGTAAGCAAAGGAGAAACAACACTATATCAAACAGAATATAGAACGCAAAATGACAGGAAACAAAAATCATATCTCAATAATAACACTGAACATCAAAAGTCTTAATTCTCCAATTAAAAGACATAGACTGGCAACATGGATTAAAAAACAGAATCCAAGTATATGCTGCTTGTAAGACACTCACCGTACAGCCAAAGATATCCATATACTAAACGTGAAATAATGTAAAAAGATATACCATGCAAAAGGAGACTGAAAACAGGCAGGGGTAACAATGCTCATATTCAACAAACAGACTTTAAGCTAAAACACATCAGAAGAGACACAGCTGGGCGCTTCTTTTTAACAAAAGGAACAATCCAGAAAAAAGATATAATGATAGTAGAAGGACTTCAGATTATGAAGGAGAATCTTCAGTGGAGCCAGGGAGGAGAGGGGCGAAGGAGGGAGGATCAATGAAGGAATCTCTTCCTTTGACATTTTGTGCAAATGTGAAAATATCAACATCAATCTCATCATCATGTTTGGGGAAGGTGGGAATGGGGAGGGAGCTGGGGAAAAGCCTAGTGAGTGCTGTGTATGTATGTTACTCTCAGTATGAAGTACATTATGATGTGAAACTATAATGTGCCAATGAAAATAACATAAATAAATCTTTGAAAACATCAAGAGACCAAACCTAAAGGCAACTGGACTTCAGTAAGGGGTGAAGGTCCAAATTGAGTCACAAATACCCTTTTCAGAGAAATAGCAGCCATAAAGAACAACAAAACCATGTCACTTGCAGGGTAATGGATGGAACTGAGGAATAAAAAGTGAAGGATCAGATGTTCTTCTCCATATGCAGAAGCTAAGGAGACATCATAACACAGGAGGGACTCCAGATAAAGAAGGAAAAACTTTAGTGGAGTGCAGGAGGGGAGCTTAGTGACTTTGGAGAGGGGAAGAAGATTTGAAGAGGGAAAGACCTCAGTGTTCAAGATGTACATACACAAACTTATCAAAGTTAATCAACGTGTTCAGCATTGGAAAACTGTGTTAGGGTTAGGGAGAGGGGTGGAAACTGAGGGAGGGCTCAAAAAGTACTGTGTGCATGTATGCCCCTATCATTCTGAACTTCATCAAGATGTATGATTACAGTACACCAATAAAAAAAAGAAAATGAGATGAATATGTAAGTAAAGGAAATATTCAAAATGAAAAACAGGATAAAATAAAACCCTCTCCATGCCAATTTCATTCAAAATGACTAACAAAGAGGTCAAGATACAATATTAAGTGTATCAAACCAGGTGTGCTGGCACACACCCATAATCCTAGTACTTGGAAGACTGAGACAAGAGGATGGTACATCTGGGTCAGTCTCAGTAATTTAGCAAGTCTCTGTTTCAATATTTAAATCAACATAGGGATGGGGTGTAGGTAATATCTGGAATATTTAATATTTGTGATATATAAGTATAGATCTAAATAAATATAAGATTAACTCTAAAAGTAATATCCAGAATTTATAAAGATCTTAAGTGCTTAAAGTACTTAGCCCCAATGCAACAAATAACCCAATAAAAATTGGGCAACTGAAGAAATTAGACACTTCTCAATATTGGACAATTAAACCTATGAGACAACTTCTCAAAAGATACTCATTTAATAGAAGTAAAAAGTTTAACTTCACTAGCAATTAGTGAGGACTAATTGCTAGTGAAGCCTAATTCCTAAAAGTCTAAAATATTAATCTTATAATGTTAATTAAAATGTGGTATACATTCATAGAATTTTACTGAATCATAACAGTAAAATGATACTTTCAGGAAAATGAAAACAATTAGAAATATTTTACTAAGTGAGAGGAGTCAGTCTCTGAAAGTCATGTTCATGTATTCATTCTTGTATGTGGAAACTAGATGTGGCAAACTGTTCTAAGTCTAAAAAATATTGGTTTAAAAATTTATACCTTCTTTCTTGCTTTGGCAGAAGACTGTCTTTCTTGAGGAAACTAAAGAGAGTGACCTTGATGCCCCTTTGCTATCTATGTCCTTCTGCTTTACTACTCCATTGGCTGGCTTTGCGTAGAGTGGAAGATGACCCAAAGGAGGAAGCTGAAGGCAGCAAACTCTGCTGCTCTTGCTAAAATGCCAGATAAAAAATTATCTTCTAAAGCATTCCTAACACAATGCTCTACTTCCTAGCAAGAGACAGCCAATGATTTAATAACCCAATCTTAACTCTGCAAGCCTGTAATAAAAGGAAGGGCTGAGTTTCACTCGGAGAGTTTGGCTCTTGCCTTCTACCCTCTTCAAGACTATGGATAAAATCTCAAGAGCATTATTTCATTATGTTGTCTTGTGCCCTGCTGGTCAGATCCCAGAAACTAAAGAGAAAACAGGAATCAAAAAAGGGACTTTAGATAAATGAGGAGAAAAACCAGTAGAACAATGGAAGGGGAATATGGCAGGGAGGAAAGGACGGGTAAAAGGAGAATTCAGAAAGAACACAGTGCAAATAATCTTATGGTTGTAAATGAAGGTATCTCTAACAATCTAACCAACATATACATGTAGGGATGAGGGGAAAGTGAATAGACTGAGATGTGAAAAATATACACCAAGGGCTGTGTGTTTGTATATTTGTATAATTTTGAATCTCAGTGTGATATAAAATTACAATGCACTATTAATGAAAGTATAAAAATAAAAATACCCAAAATAGTATAAGAAAAATTATGAGAAAATTTAACCCATACAATTTTTCACAATCACACATATTCTATTGAAAAAGAAACCTGGCAAGTAAGCCTTATAACTATATCTACACACCTATGTAGAGGAGGAATTTTGAACTATTGGTGTGCTTTGTATGTCCAAAAATGTCCTCAAAATACATTATAATCATTCATAAAATAATCTTTTGAGAACTTCTACATACTTTGGCACTGGAGTATTAACCTAGGGGCATTCCAAGTTACATCCCAGGCTTATTTTATATATATATATATTTAAGAATAGAGGTTCCCTATGATGATGAGAGTCTCAGTAAGTTGCTGAACCTGATCTCTAACCTGCAATCATCCCTTCTCATTCTCCCAGGTAGTGGGAGACTGGGAGAGAATATTTTTATTATAATTAGTTAGATGGTACTTGATAATCTTCTTTATTTGGTTATTTGTAAATTACAGTGTCTCCACATAGAGGCCTCCTGGATTATGTACAGATTTTCTCAGGACCCAAATTGGAAAAGAAAATCTGTGAGACCATGCAGGCCCCCACAGATGAAGGTAGGAACTTTAGCTTTCACTGGGAATGTGCTGGAAGGTCACTGTGGACAGAGGAGGAGCCTGAGAAGATTTAAGAGAATGATAGTCAGATGCAAGATGATATCCTTCTGTGATAGGAAAGTAAAGAAAACTTTCCAAACTAATTACCAGGAAGCAAGTTTGGGCAAAGCACAATTTCCATTTTGCCTTTCATCTTGAACTTTGCCCCTCTCACGTGGGTCCTCTATTCCTTTACTCCTACCTACCTGGGTGTGTGGCTTCTGTCTCATCTCTCTTTATGTTCCAGGGATCTTTCATTTGCTCCAGGAAGGTGACCAGCTCTGGCTTAGAGACAGTAAGACCTGTGTAGCAGAAAATAACATGAGTCTTGCTGGAATTTTATAGGTGTTGGAATGTCTTATCCAGTATTCTGATCTGTCATAAATATTTACCAAAATAGAAGACCCTAGAAAATGATTTTTCCAAATGTTATGTCTGACAGATTGTTTAGAATACTTGGGTTATACTTCAGTTCATGAGATCCACTTATCATTACTACTGAAGCAAAACTGAAGTGTTTAAACTGTACTTGAAGAGTGGGTCACAAAATCATTTGTTACAACACTAAATACAGGGAAGGATGAATATCTCTCCCAAAAGTGGTTATATTAAAGATGGAAAACATGAAAAATTTTCCTGTGCCAAGAAAGTCTTATTTTTTGAAATTGAGTATTTGTGACTACCTCATATCAAACAGAAGTTCCCAGACAATGTTCTTCAAGAAAAGGCTGTTAACAGTAAGTATGGATTAGGAATTCTAAAAAAAGATATTCTCACCCACAAAGACCAGGTTCCTATAGTTTTCCAGCATCACATCCCTGTACAATCCTCGCTGTGCATGGTCCAGATATTCCCACTCCTCCTGAGAGAATTTGATGGCCACATCCCTGAATGTCAGCAGACCCTGAAAGGAAATAACATTTTGACCATGTGTCCATTCCTGGATTTCCTTATTTGACATGAGATTTAAGAATGAGGGAACTTTTTTTTTTTTTTTAATGAGTGAGTGTTACAGTTTTGATGTGATTTGTTCACCTAAATCTCCTGTGTTTAAGGCTTGTTCAAAGCTGGGGAGATTGGAAATAGATTTAGTCATGTGTGCTCAAACCTCATCAATGTATTGATCTATAGATGGATGCCATATTTCATGGCTATTAGTTCATTGTGGGAACATAAATGTAGGTCTGGCTGTGAGAAGAATATCCTTTCGGCATGCCATTGAAGGATATTTTTTTCTTAGCCCCTTCCTTTTGCTGCTTCTGGACCACAATGAAAGCAGATTTAATCCACCTTGGGTTCTTTCCAGTATGTTCTGCCTCAACAAAGGCCTAAGTGCAATGGAGCCAATTGCCTGTGGACTGAAACCTTTTGAAAATGTGAGCAAGAATAAACATTTTTTTCCCTTAATTTGAGTTATCTCTTATTTTTTTCTTTTTGGCACTGAAGATTGAACTCAGCTCTGAGATGCATTTCCAGAACTATTTTATTTTTCCTTGTGAAAGAAGATGTCATTAAGTTGCTGGAGGTCTGGTTAAATTGCTGGGACTGGCTGTTAAATTACCCTGTCTCTGTCTTCATATTATTAGGATTCAGGCATGTTCCACCATACCTGGTTTAACTCTTTTTTACCAATGGAAAGTTAAGTAACACAGTGAGTAACTTGCATAATTCAATGAGATACTATAAAAGAGATACTAATCTGTAATATATTTTCTTATTCCTCATGGAACATGATAGCATCCTATCTTCAAAGCCAGTTTGAATAGTGTATTGTTATGGAATACTAAATTGAATATTAAACACCAATATAGAAATATCATTTTATTCACATTTCATATCACATAGGATACGCAGTATATTTGTCTTAGATGAAAATGTCATTGTGGGTTAGAACTGTACCTCTCAAATTTTGACATGTACAGAACTATTCTTGTTATAATGTAGAGTCTGATTGGAGTTTGGGCCTCTTTTTTTTTTTTTTTTTTTTTTTGTGGTACTGGGGATTGAACTCAGGGGCATTCTACCTCCGAGCTATACCCCCAGCCCTATTTTTTATTCTTTTATTTTTGAAACCGGGTCTCACTAATTTGCGGAGTGCCTCACTAGGTAGCTGAGGCTGGCCGCGAACCCGGATCCTCCGGTCTCAGCCTCCCGAATGCTGGGATT
>PVLC010025491.1:0-23609 GCA_004027655.1 Graphiurus murinus | reverse complement strand
CAACTTAGTAAGACCCTGTTTCAAAATAAAGACTAAAAAATGGGTTTGTGGGGATGGTTCAGAGGTAGAATGCCCCTGAATTCAATCCTTAGTACTGAAAAAAAAAACCTCTGAGACACTTTGAAGGCATTACTAAGACAAAATTTATACTACTGAGTGCCCACATAAGAAGAACAGAAAATCACCAAATAAATTACCTAATGACTCAGCTCAAAGCACTTAAAAAACAAGAACAGTTTAACCCCAAAGCTAGTAGAAGACAGGAAATTATGAAAATCAGAGCAGAAATTAATGAAGTAGAGAATAAAAAGTCAATACAGAAAATCAACAAAAGCAAAAGCTGGTTTCTTGAAAAAATAAACAAGATAGATATACCATTGGTCATCCTAACCAATAGAAAGAGAATCAAAATTACCAAATAATTTGTAATTGTCAAAATTACCAAAATAAGAGATGAAAAAGGGGATATTACCACTGACAGTGTGGAAATACAGAGGATGGTCAGAAACTATTTTGAAAAACTATACTCCAACAAAATGGAAAATCTAGAAGATATTGACAAATTTCTAGACACATATAAGCTTCCTAAATTGAGTCAAGAAGATATAGAAAGCTTAAATTGAACAATAACAATCAAAGAGATAGAAAGAGTTTGCCATCAAAGAAAAGCCCAGGGCCAGATGGTTTTTCAAGTGAATTTTATAAAACATTTATAGAAGAACTAATCCCAATACTCCTTAAAACATTCTGTGAAATAGAAACGGGACCCTCCCAAACACATTCTATGAAGCCATCATCACATTAATACCAAAGCCAAATAAAGAGAGCTCAAGAAAAGAAAACTATCGGCCTATATAATTGATGAACTTAGATGCAAAACTGGTAAACAAAATACTAGCGATGCACATTCAAAACCACATCAAGAAAATTATACACCATGACCAAGTCGGGTTCATCCCAGGGATACAAAGCTGGTTCAACATACAGAAAACAATCCACATAATTCACAACATAAACAGAATCAAGGACAAAAGTCACGTGATCATCTCAACTGATGCTGAAAAAGCATTTGACAAGATCCAACACCATTCATGCTAAAAGCACTGCAGAGAATCTAAATAGAAAGAACATACCTCAAAATCATAGAGGCAATATACAACAGGCCCACAGCCAACATCATATTAAATGGAGAAAAACTGAAAGAGTTCTCATTAAAAACAGGAACAAGATAAAATGTCCATTATCACTTCTTCTGTTCAATATATGACTTGAGAATCTAGCCAGAGCAAAAGGCAAGAGAAGGAAATCAAAGGGGTAAAAATAGGGAGAGAAGAACTAAAACTATCCCTTTGTGCAGATGACATGATACTATACTTAAATGACCCAACAAAGTCAACCAAAAAACTTACAGAACTGATCAAAAAATTCAGCAGTGTCTGGATACAAAATCAATCTTAAAAAATCAGAAGCTTTTCTGTATGCCAACCATAAATCCACTGAAAAAGAAATCCAGAAAACAATTCCACTCACAATAGCACTTCCCAAAATAAAATACTTAGGGATAAACCTAACCAAAGATGTAAAAGACCTCTATAAGGAAAATTATAAAAAGTTGAAAAAAGAAATTGACAAAGACCTTAGAAGATGGAAAGATCTTCCATGCTCTTGGATAGGCAGAATTCATATCACCAAAATGGCCATCCTCCCAAAAGTGATCTACAGATTCAATGCAATCCACATGAAATACCAAGGTCACTCTTACACACATAGAAAAGTCAGTCCTTAAATTCATTTGGAACAACAAAAAACCCAGGATAGCCAAATCCATTCTTAGCAACAAGAACCATGCAGGAGGTATGAAACCTGACTTCAAACTCTACTATAAATCCACAGTAATAAAAAGAGGATGGTATTGGCACAAAAACAGATACATAGATCAATGGAGCAGAATAGAGGTTTCAGAATTAGACCCACGTGCTTATAGTCAGTTGATTTTTGACAAAGGAGCCAAAAACATACACTGGAAAAAAGATAGCCTCTTTCACAAATGGTGTTGGCAAAACTGGTTAACCATATGCAGGAAAATGGACATAAACCCTACTTTCTCACCCTGCACAAGAGTCAACTTGAGGTTGATCAAAGATCTGGAAGTCAGGCCAGAGACCTTGCAGCTACTTGAATTGTGCATAGGCCCAACAGTTAAACATGTAGGCACATGTAAAAACTTTCTCAACAAGATCCCAAAAGCACAAGCAACTCAAAGGAAGATCAATACATGGGATTGCATTAAACTGAAGAGTTTCTGTGCAGCAAAGGAAATTCTCAAGAACCTCAACAGAGAGCCCACAGAGTGGGAGAAAATTTTTGCCAGCTACTCTTCTGATAGAGGTCTAATATCTAGGATACACAGAAAGTTCAAGTAAATACCATCTTAGAAAACAAATAACCCAGTCAAGAAATGGACAAAGGATCTAAATAGACACCTCACAAAAAAAGAAATACAAATGGCCAATAAACTCATGAGGAACTGTTCAACATCACTAGCAATCAGAAAGATGCAAATCAAAACTACCTTGAAATTCCACCTAACTCCAATCAGAATGGCAATCATAAAAACATGAACAACAACAAATGCTGGCAAGGTTGTGGAGAAGTAGGAACCCTAATACATTGTTGGTGAGATTGCAAATTAGTGCAAACACTTTGGAAAATAGTATGGAGGATCCTCAGACCACTTCTGGGTATCTACACAAAAGAATGGAAACCAAACTATCATACTGATGCATATGTATCTATGTTGATAGCTGCACAATTAACAACTGCCAAACTATGGAAACAGCCAAGTTGTCCATCAATAGATGAATGGATTGCAAAACTATGGGATATGTACACAATGGAATTTTACTCAGCCATAAAGAGGAACAAAATCATGTTTTTTTGCATTGCAGTAGGTACAACTACAAAACATTAAGTGAGATTAGTCAGTGACAAAAAGTAAAAAAGCATATGTTCTCCCTAATATGAGAATGCTAGGGAGAAGATGGGGCAGAATAGGGACTCCACATGAAAAAGGAGAAACCCTAGATAAGCAAAGAAGTTGACTTAACTGAAGGTGATAGACAGGATGGGGGGTGACACTCTAATGCACATGATGTATTTTCACAGATATTTCAAATTCAATCACTTAAACTGAACTTGAGAAGGAAGGAGGGTGAGGGAGTGGGATGGGAATTGGTGAAGGGGTTAAATGAGAAATGTGTGCATATATGCCTTTATCAGCTTGTACCTAACAAAGATATATGATTACAATGTTCCAATTAATAAAAAAAACCCAAAACCCAAAAAACAACAACCACCCCAAGAAATAAAAACAAAAACCCTGCAAGTTTGTAAGTACAAAGGTGAGTTGGCCTCTGCAGTCTTTTTGTGTCTGCGCAGATGTTTTCAACTTCTAAATATCTTCTCACTTCTCAGATTTTTGAGCATGTCCCTGGCATTCTTATTTGCTCTGTCAGTGCAGGCAGGGAGTTCCATTGGCGCCTCTCCCGCTGCAAGCTTTTGTCTCTGAGCTCTCCACAGGGCCTGTCTGCCTTTGCTGGTGGCGGGAATGCAATCTAAATGCCGGGTATTTTCCAGGGTGCCTGGAAGGTCTCTGTGTCCTGTGTGTACTGGGTCCTTCCTGCACTTCTGCTCCTATCCAATCACTAGAAGGGCAGGTGACTGAGTCTGTCATTTGTATAGGGACCTTGGCACCCTGGAAGTGCAATTTTAACTTACAGATCCCTGCTGTTCTGGCTCTGGTGAGAGGGGTGAGCTGGGGTGTCCTCACCTCAGGCTTGGGCTGGTTGTCCCAGGTGTTCTTGATCACTATTGATCCTTTGGGGATATGGTGCCTGGTTAGGCTGTGGAGTTCCGTAGTCACTTACTCCACATCTGGCGGCTGGGTGTGCAGAAGGTAGTTGGAGGTCTTGGTGCTAGTAGACTCCACTCTGGGAGGCTGGCAAAATGTCATCCACCTCTCTGTGCCATGTGTCTCTGCCATGTGCATGCATGCCGGCTCCTTTGTTCTCCCTGGTCTGCTTTCTGGGTTCTGATCAGCCACTTTCATTGCTTTGTTCACTTTTTTTTGCTGCTTTGCTTCTTTTCTTTCCTTCCATCAAGACGCTGCTTTTGCAGCAGTTTTGATTCAACCTCTGTAGTAGTTGATCACTGCTCTGGTTCTAGAGGGAGAGGTGAGCTGAGGTGGCCTCTCTTTCGGATTAAGCTGGTTGTACCACGAGTTCCAGTCACTGTTGAAGGTTTGGGGATATGCTGCCTGGTTAGGATGTGGAGTTCTGGAGTCACTTACTCCCCCTACGGTTGCTAGGTATGCAGGTCATTAGATATCTGGGTGTTAGTGGATCCTGTGCTGGGTGGCCATCTTAATGGCCCCTCGCTCCCCGGCGTGGCATCAGTGCCTTGAGGACTGGCTCCTTTGCTCTCTCTGGTTGGCTTTCTGGGGTCTCTTTAGTTGTAGTTCAATATTCGTTGCTTGCTCACTTTTTTGTTTTTGTTTTTGTTTTTTCTTGTCAAGAAGCTGTTTTATGGCAGATTTCATTTGATCTCTCAGCACCTGAGGAGAGGTGTTTCACTCAGATGCCACCTTGGGCTCTCTGTTTTGTTTCTGAATTCTTCTATACTGCTCCATTGGTCTATGTGTCTGTTTTTGTGCCAATATCAAGCTGTTTTTATTACTGTGGCATTGTAGTAGCATTTGAAGCCATGTACTGTGATGCCTTCTGCATGGTTCTTGTTGCTAAGAACTACTTTGACTATTCTGGGCTTTTTGCTGTTCCAAATGAATTTAAGGACTGATTTTTCTGTGTCTGTGAGGCATGTGATAATTTAATGGGTATCACATTGAATCTGGTCTATTTTGGAGAAGGTTCCATGGGCAGCTGAAAAAAATGTGAATTCAGCTGTAGAGTTTGAGTGTTTTTAGGTGATATATGGTAAATATTAGAGATTGTGGATATTTTAGGGGATTCTGGTAGTCAACGTAGAATATTTAGGTATAGTGGTATGAAATGGTTTTAATATGAAACAGGAAAAAAGGAAAAAGGAAAGAGAAAAAAAGTGTTGAGGAGAAGAGTATAGATTGGAGAAAGGGAAGGAATCTTGTAAAAAGGATGAGGAAGAGAGTCAACAAGCTGAGCAAAAAATAACAAAGCAGCCGGGCATGGTGGTGCATGCTTGTAATCCCAGCATTTGGGAGACTGAGACCTGAGGATCCGGGTTCGCGGCCAGCCTCAGCTACCTAGTGAGGCCCTCTGCAACTTAGTAAGATCCTGTTTCAAAATAAAGAATAAGAAATAGGGCTGGGGGTATAGCTCGGAGGTAGAATGCCCCTGAGTTCAATCCCTAGTACCACAAAAACAAAAACAAAAACAAAAAAAACCCAAAGCAGCCAATCATCCAAACAAACATAAATAAAACAAAATCAAAACAGATTAAAAACAAACAAGAACCCCCCCCAAAAAACAACAACAAAAAGAAACAAAAACAAAAACCCTGCAAGTATTTAAGTACAGAGCAGAATCGACTTCTACAGTTTTTTGGATCTGCGTAGATATTTTCAGCTTTTAAATGTCTGCTCACTATTTTAGATTTTCAAACATGTTTCAGGCATTCCTGTTTGCTCTCTCCATCAGTGCAGGCAGGAAATTCCACTGGTGCCTCTCCCACTGCAAGCTTGTGTCTCTGAGCTTTCCACAGGGCCTGTCCCTGTGCTACTCTTGTCTATGTAGGCAGTAGGGTCATCACCATGTCTGGATTCCGTCTGTGTGTCTCTGTCTGCCTTTGCTGGTGGCGGGAGTGCAGTCTAAATGCCAGGCATTTTCCAGAGTGACTGTAAGGTCTCTATGCCCTGTGGGCACTGGGGCTGTCCCACACTTCTGCTCCTATCCAATTACTAGAAGGCCGGTTGACCAAGTCTGTCCTTTGCACAGTGCCCCCTCTCCCCCACCTCAAGTTCCATGTTTCTCTGGCTCTGGAAGGAGAGGTGAGCTGGAGTGTCTGCACCACAGGCTTAAGCTGGGCTGATTGTCCCAGGTTTTTCAGTTGCTGTTGATCTTACAGTGATATGCCACCTGATTAGGGTTTGGAGTTCTGGAGTTGTTTACTCCACATCTGGTCTCTGGGTATGTAGGAGGTCTTTAGATGTCTCAGTGCTAGTAGACCCCACTCAGGGTGGCTGGCTCAATGGCAGCTGCCACTCCATGGTGTGCACTGCTGCTGACAAACAGGCTCATTTGCTCTCCCTGGTTTCCTTTCTAGGTTCTGTTCAGCTGTGGTTCAATTTTTGTTAATTTGTTCACTTTTTTGCTGATTTTTTTTCCTTCCGTCAAGAACCTCCTTTTGTGGCAGGTTTAATTCAAGCTCTACAGTGCAATTGAGTGCTACTCCATCCCTGGAGGGAGAAGTGAGCTGGGGTGTCCCTGCCGTGGGATTAAGCTGGTCCTCCCAGGCATTCTGTTCCCTGTTGATCATGCAGGGATATGCCGCCTGATTAGGGTGTGGAGTTCTGGGATTGCATCCTCCCCATCTGATCGCTGGGTATGCAGGAGGTCTTTAGATGTCTCACTGCTAGTAGAACCCACCCTGGGTGGCTGACTCAATGGCGGCTGCCACTCTGTGGCATGTGCTGTTGCCATGAGGATGGGCTCCTTTGCTCTCCCAGTCTGCTTTCTGGGTTCTGTTCAGCTGCACTTCAATTTTCATTACTTTGTTCACTTTATTGTTGCTTTTTTTCTTCCATCAAGAAGCTGTTTTAATGACAGTTTTGATTTGAGTTCTACAGCACCTGAGGAGAGGTGTTTCACTCAGATGCCATCTTGGGCTCCACTAACAGTATAATTTCTAAATTTGTTTTTTATCATTGTCTTCTGATTATGGGTTAAAATTTCCCCCTTTATTTTTGCACATAGAGTAATTTCTGGTTGGATGTTAGAGATATTTATAATGTTGAGGACCTGTATTTGTTGTTGCTTGACTTCCTATAAACAACGTAAGACGGTTTGGGTAGATAAGTCGTTATTCGCATATTGACTTGGTATATATGTATGTTTAATTAAGGGGTGAAGAGTGGTATTTACTGTATGACTAGTTTAACCCTGCTGCTGAGGCCTTTCTTGAAACCCTGGGTATTCACTCTGTACCTTCACAGCTTAGCACTCTGAAACTGTAATCTGAGCCTGGGCAGTATGTTGGATCTTGTTTTGTGAAGCTCTGGACTTTTCACTACTACTTCCAGCAAAGATCCACTGCCTTCAACCCTGAAAGCCCATCTTTTCAGCTCTATTAGAATGCTCTGTCTGATTCTCCTCTGACTCTGACTCTGAGATACAGACGGCAAAGTGCCTTTTTTTTGTACTTGAGGCTGAACTCAGGGGCATTTTTCCTCCTGGTTACATGCTCAGCCCTTTTTATTTTGAAACAGGATCTCACTAAATTTCTGAGGCTGGCCTTCAACCTGTATCCTACTGTCTCAGTCTCTCAAGGACTGGGATTGCAGACATGCATCACCATGCCTAGCTGGAAGGTGCCTCTTGAGAAAGCTGGGCCAATTATAGGCCTTACCTTGTTTGGTTTCTTCTCTCAGGGATTACTATTTTGTACCACCTACTGTCCATTACCTGAACACTATCACTTTACACATTTTTTTCCAATTTTTTAGTTTACAGCATGGTTGTAGTTACATCATCATGGTCAGAACCAGAAACTTTCCTAGTCCTTTTTTAATCTACAAACCCCAACCCTTCCAGACTTAAGTGTTCCATTGAGATTTTCTCCTTTATTTCTGTATCAATGTATAGCATATTTTATCTGTTTCCAAATATAAATTTATTCCTATCTGTGTATGTATATCGATAGACATCTGAACCTGTATTTTTACCTATCTCTCTATATTTATATAGATAGTCAGAAGCAATACAGTTTATTATTTAAAGCATTGACTCAGAAGCCCAGGATTTGATTCATATTCTACCAAGTGTTATGTGTCTTTGGGTGAATTATCTAATTTATTGTATGCCTGAATTTCTTCATCTATAAACTGAGGTTAATGACAGTGTCTACCTTGTAAGTTTGTAGTAAAAAATAGTAAGTTTTGTATGTAAAGCACACATAATGCTGTCTGGTATACAGTAATTACTATATAAATTGTATTATTAGCTATGTCTAATTACAGAGAAAAATCATACTGAATTCCTGGGGCTGAGCTACTAGCATTGTTTCTTTGAGCCTCCAGTGCCTGGCATTGCTTTCAGAAACATTTGGAGTTGAATTTTCTGTTTCCTGGGCTGAATGGAAATCAATGAGATGGGAGAAATAAAAATTCCAGCAGCAGTCTTTCTAGGTAAGCAGTCTGGCATGGAAGAAGAATCATGCCAAAGGGTGTAGGATAGCCATTGCTCATCCTATGGGACTTGGTGTTTCTGAAGCCATTCTGCTTATAGTCCTGTGTGGTGGGATTCATGGTGTTCCCAGACACCAATTGCCTCCTCCTGAGGCCACATTTTTTTCTTACCACAGACTTCGCACTCAGCCACTGTGGTTTCAGTGAACCCTTTACAGGATCGTCCTACATCCTCAGAATCTATCACCACTTGCTTATACAGAGCAACTTATCTATTTTACTGCTTCTATTTCCTCATCTGCATGTTTCTCTACCACATTCATTATCAAAAAGTCTTCTTTACTACATACAGTTACCCTCCTGAAAGATCAGTGAATAATTATTAATTGATAAAAAGGTATTTTTAAATTACATTAGTGTAAGCCAGGCATGGTGACACATGCATGTTATCCCAGAACTTGGGAGGATGAAACAGAAGGTTTGCAGGTACAAGACCAGCCTCAGCAACTTAGCAAGAACCTCAACAACTTAGTGAGACCCTGTTTAAAAATTAAAAACTAAAATAGGGTTATACCTCCTATAGGGTTAGGGTTATAGCTCAGAAGTAGAATGCCCCTGGGTTCAATACCCAATACCAAACAAACAACAACAACAGCAACAGCAGCAAAACACTAGTTTCAGAAATGATGAGATTGTTAGGAAAAATAATTCCTTATGATATAGAGAATATAATCAGGATCATGCAGAATAAGACTTGAATTTCAGCTTTCTTTGTCTCCTGGCCCAAGTTGTTTTACTCCACATCAAATAGTTGAGATGGTTTCACTAGGTTTAGGGAAGTTCAATAAACTAGGATGATCCAAATATAAGACAAATTGTACTCTTAACTTCTGTGCATGTATGTGCTAGTCAGCTTTCCATTGCTGTAAAAAATACCTGAGATAACTTATAAAGAGAAAAGTTTATTTTTTTCTACTATGAAAGATAGAATGAATAGGTTTATTTTGGATCATGGTTTGGAAGTTCCAGTCCATGATGAATTGGCCCTGTATTTTGGGCCTGCAGGGAAGCAGTATGTCATGGCAGAAATGTAGGGTAGGGCCAAACTAATTACTTCAAGGCTAGGACTGGATAAAAAGAAAGAGGAAGAGATTGGCATTCCATAGTCCCCTTGGAGGGTACACTCCCAATCACCTAAAGCTTCTCATTAGGTCCACCTCTATTGTTTCCACTACCTCGCAATAGGATAATGTGAATTATCTTTCAACTTGTGGTCCTTCAGGGGACATGTAAGATCCAACCTATATCTGTGTGTGTGTGTATGTGTGTGTAAGAGGCAGTTATTTTTTTACCACCTGCCTGATGTTGAATCATATTTTCTTTTTTCTAGTCATTATATAGAGATAAACCTAGGGCTGTATTTCTCTCTGTCCTTGAGTCCTCAGAAAGGATGCCCAAGGCAATGGGAATTCTACATATCCTTATTAAGGCTCAGGGGCACCAAATAAGTGACTATTTTCTTCTACTTTCTTAATTCTTGTGCTGGTATTCCCAAGACACTTATCTCTTAGCTGAAGACTGTAGAAGAAAATAAAGGGACAGGGGTAAAAAAGAATTTTTCAATCCAGTACCCACAGACACTTACAATCCTGAATATCTTTTCCACATAATCCTGAGGGCTTTGAGACAGCCCACTTTCTTCTGTATGACATGGGTTGAACACACTCCTGTTGGAATCATGCTATTTTTAATGTGTTGTGCTGTCTCCAACTGAGAGGTACAGAGTTTCACTTTATGTAGTCACAATGGAGGAAAATGACTGGAAACTGGACTTGTTCCCAACTGTGGAAAGGAGGCTGCTGAGCTTTGACAGGTTCACTACTGCTTTCAAATACTGTAAATGACATTGCTTATTGTATGGGGTTTGCCAATGTAGACAATTAAATAATAGCTAACATTCTTCAATTTAAAAACCAGAGACCATAATTGATTGTTCTGTGTCTGACTTAGCTCTGCTGAGGACTGGAGAGGAAATTAACATGGATTGCATTCAGTGTTTGTCAGATATAGTGAACTTCTCTGGGTGAAAAGGTAGAAGTGTGTATGTGTCTGCTTCATAGTAAATGATTTACTGTAAGCAGATATTAAAAGATGACATTTTTGATGGATCTTCCTAGTTCTCTAACAGTAGGACATAGGCATCTTTGAGATTCATCTTGTTAATGTAGAAGTCTGATGGTGACACCTAACTTTATCATCATACCTTAAAAACCCAATATGTATGCACAAATATGCAGCATTGCTTAACATTTGTCATGAGAGAAAAAGGGTCTGGCATTGGCCATGTACCCCAGTGCATTGTCTAAATTAATCCATTGAGGAATATTGAAACACTTAATCACAACACAGACTTGCTGCCTTGGTAGGCACACTTTCCCTTCATTAGATTTAATATGTTTCTCATTATACAAATTTGCTTCTGTGACAATAAGTCTTGTTCATAAATCAGTTCACCATTTTGCTTTGCAGATGCAGAGAGCTTTCAACAAACAAGACATAAACGGGATTTGTTGGACAGGAGGCCAAAGCAGTCATCATCAGATATTAATATCTATCCATTAAGATGATTGTTAATAGCGTATTTTAATGGGCAGAAGTAAAACAATTATGATTTTAACTTCTTGTTGTAAACAAGAAAAAGAAAGTGTAGTAACTAAGAATACTAAGAACCCCTCTAAGAAGTCCTACAACTTTTCATCATTTCCTCTGAATGCAAATCAAATGCTTGGGTTCTTAGTGGGCACCAGGGATCTCTCTGATTATGATGGTGGAAGATGGAATAAAGACCAATTTAAACACTAAAGCATAGAGAACAATATGATTTATAAAGATTTTCAGTTTTGGAGTCACTTAAAATAGATATTAAGTAATGGAGATACAATTTTATTTATTGACTTCAGAAAAATATTTACATTAATTTTTTTCTATGGTAGTCTAGTACTCTGTTGAACAGAAAGTTCGAATGTCATTTTTGTAAGTTAAATTCAGATTAATCGCATATTTAATAGATATCCTGGCACAGTATTGACCTTCTTTTTTATTTTATTGATCATAGTCTCCAACAGATTGTCTCTGTTATTGATCCTTTCAAAGAACAAGATTTTCTTTTCCATTGATCATTTCAGCTGTTTTCATTTTGTTGTTATTTTATTTCATTAATCTGTATTTTTATCTTTATTAGTCTCTCTTCTCATTTCCTTGGATACTTGTCTTCTACTCATTTTCAGAATTTGAAATATTAATTTCTTTTATATTCATTTTCTGTATATCTCAGATGCACAGAAGTACATTAGTCATGACCTTTAGTCAATGACACAATGTTAATTGATGTTTATCTGATTAGTGATTTAGTATAAAAAAAGCTCATAAAACTACTGTCCAAAATCAATGGTGGGAACCTGATGATATCTTAATCTAAACATGTGGACTTTTTATCAGATCTTCCTTTGTCCCTCCACCTAAGCACAACATCATCTTAAGTCCTAGGTCTTCTTATATAGTTTTTGTTTCTTTTTATATAGTTTTATTGCATTCATACATATACCTAAGATCATACATTGTTAAAATAACAACTAAAATGGTTGTTTATGAGAAGAATGTTGTACTATATGTAATCTTTGGAGATCTATTTTTCTGCCTAATATAGGCATGTGTATTCTACATTTGTCTGAATATGGTATTTTATATATGTCTGTCAGATCACGTGTATCAGTACTATCCTTTATATCTTTTCTACTTTAGATAACTTTTTTCTTCTTACTCTGTCAGCTACAGAGAGAGGTGTGTTAAAATTTTCCACACAGATTATGGGTGTGTCTGCTTCACTTAATTTTCTGTTATGAATATTTTTAGACTATATTAGCATGAGAATGCAAATTTAGAATTGTCATACTTTACCAGATAAAATGAACCAAAGACTAATGAGGTTATGTCTAAGGGACAAAAAATAAGTTGAAGTGCTTCTTACTGGGCATATTTGGGATATTTTAAACATTAAATAAATGACTGCTCATTTAACCCTTCCCCCAAATTAGTGCTGTGTGCATGTATTCTTCTACCAGTTTGTTCCTCACTAAGATGTATGATTACAATGCACCAATTAAAAAATAATGCCTATAATAAATTACAATAACTGAAATGAACAAAATGTCATGACTTCATCATGGTGTGGAAGGGATAGCAAGCAGGAAGAGCCAGACTTTATTGCAGAATATGCTAGTTAATAAATGCAGAAGGAAAAACAGTATTAGAAAATCTCCAGGAGGGGCCCAAGATGTTGTCTGAGTGAAACACCTCTCCTCAGGCATTGTGAGCTCGAATCAAATATGCCATAAAAGCAGTTTCTTGACAGAAGAATAAAAGCAACAAAAAAGTGAACAAAGCAACAAAAAATAAGGTGCAGCTGAACAGGACCCAGAAAACCAACCAGGGAGAGCAAAGGAGCCCATCCACACATCAGCAGTGCATGACATGTAGTGGTGGCTGCCATTGAAGCAGCCACTCAACACAGGTCTAAGAACACTGAAATATATAACAACCTCCTACATGCCCAGAGACCAGATGTGGAGTAAGTGACTAGAACTTCACATCTTAACCAGGCAGCACATCCCCGAATGATAAAAGAAGCTTTGAAGGAAGTGAAAGATGCAATAATTGAAGTGAAGGCATCAATATAAACTACAAACATTAGATTAGACCACATAGAAAATAGAATATCCCTCTTAGAAGATGACCATTCAAAAAATGATTCCATAGTACATAATTTAGAAAAAAATTTGATGGTATAAATTGGACATCAACAAGATCTGGGCCAATTTTAAAAGACTAACCTAAGAATAATAGGCATAGAAGAGGGATTAGAAGTTGAAACTAAGGGAATAAACCATCTTTTAAAAGAAGTAATATCAGAGAATTTTCCAAACATAGAAAGAGAAGTTGACATACAGATACAGGAAACATACAGAACACACTCTAGACAAGACAAAGAAGAGGTTCACCATGCCACATAATAATCAAATTCACTAATGTAGGGGCCAAGAAGAGAATCCTAAAGGAAACAAAAATAAAAGGCCAAGTGTCATTTAGAGGCAAAGCAATTAGAATCACTGTAGACCTCCCAAACCAAGTCATGAAAGACAGGAGGGGTTGGAGCAACATATTCCAAACTCAGAAAGAAAATAACTTGCAGCCAAGATTCTCTTACCCAGGAAAACTGTCTCTCAAAATTGATGGAAAAATAAAAACCTTCCGTGACAAACAGAAACTGAAATAATTTATGTCTTCCAAACCAGCACTAGAGAAAATACTCAAAGAGATTAACTACAAATAAGAACTAACAAGTAAACACCAGAACCAGAGAAACAATAATTTTCAGGAAGCAAACAACTAAGCAAAGAAGAACAAACACTACCTCAAACAGAAGTCAAAACTCAAAATTTAGGAATTAAAAATCATTTCTTTATAATCACACTGAATATAAATGGCCTCAATTCTCAATAAAGTGACAAAGGTGACAAAGTGGATTAAAACCCAGAATCCATCTATATGCTGCCTGCAAGAAACACACCTTACTATCAAAGATTCCCAGAAACTAAAGGTGAAGGGCTGGAGTAAGGTAATCCATGCCAATGGAACTTGAGGACAAGCAGGAGTAGCAACTATGATATGAGATAAATTAGACTTCAAGCCTAAGTTTATCAGAAGAGACAAAGCAGGTCATTTTTTATTAGTAAAAGGAACAATAAAGCAAGAAGAAATAACAATTGTCAACATCTATGCCCCCAAAATAGGTGCAGCCACTTTCATAAAACAGACTCTCCATAATATAAAGTCAAAAATAGCTCCCAATACAATAATACTGGGAGACTTCAATACTCCTCTCATATCACTAGATTGATCTTCTAGACAAAAGGTCAGTAAAAACACTTCAGAACTAAACAAAATGGACATAGTAGACACATACATAATATTTCACCCAACTACAGCTGAATTCACATTTTTCTCAGCTGCCCATGGAACATTCTGGGCCACAAAGTGAGCAGTGACAAATTCAAAAAATGTAATATAATTCCCTGTATCTTCTCAGACCACAATGGAGTGAAATTAGAAATCAACTCTAAAAAGAACTAGAATAACCATGTAAACACATGGAGACTGAACACCACACTGCTGAACAATGAATGGGTCATAGAAGAAATGAGACGAAAAACTAAAAAATTCCTAGAAACCAATGAAAAAGAGACACAACATATCAAAACCTCTGGGACACCTAGAAGGCAGTACTAAGAGGAAAATTTATAGCACTGAGTGTCCACATAAGAAAAACGGAAACTCATCAAATAAATAACCTAACGACACACTTCAAAGTCCTTGAAAAACAAGAACAGTCTAACCCTAAAGCCTGTAGAAAACAGGAAATTATTAAAATCAGAGCAGAAATTAATGAAGCAGAGAATAAAAAACAATACAGAAAATCAACAAAACCAAAAGCTGGTTTCTTGAAAAAATAAACAAGTTATAAACCATTGGCCAACCTAACCAAAAGAAAGAGAGAATCATCCCAAATTACCAAAATTAGAGATGAAAAAGGGGATATTACTACTGACAGTATGGAAATACAGAGGATCATCAGAAACTACTTTGAAAAAATGTACTCCAAAAAAAAAGGAAAATTTAGAAGAAACTGAAAATTCCTAGATACATATAACCTTCCTAAATTGAGTCTACAAGATATAGAAAACTTAAACAGACCAATAGCATTCAAAGAGATAGAAACAGCAATCAAGAGTTTACCTTCAAACAAAAGCCCAGGGCCAGATGGTTTTCCAAGTGAACTTCCTAAAACATTTATAAAAGAGCTAGTCTCAACACTCCTCAAACTATTCCATGAAAGAGAAGAAACGGGACTCTCCCAATCACATTCTATGAAGCCAATATCACATTAATACCAAAGCCAAATAAAGACAGCTCAAGAAAAGAAAACTATAGGCCAATATTGTTGATGGACTTAGATGCAAAACTGGTAAGCAAAATACTAGCAATGTGCATTCAAAACCATATGAAGAAAATTACACAGCATGACCAAGTCAGATTCATCCCAGGGATGCAAGGCTGATTCAACATACAGAAAACAATCCATGTAACTCACCACATAAACAAAATCAAAGGCAAAAACCACATGATCATTTCAATTGATGCTGAAAAAGCAATCCAACACACATTCATGCAAAACATACTGCAGAGAATCAGAATAGAAGGAACATACATCAATATCATAGAGGCAATATACAATAGGCCCATAGCCAACATCATATTAAATGGGGAAAAAAACTGCAAGAGTTCCCACTAAGAACAGGAACAAGACAAGGATGTCCATTATCACCACTTCTGTTCAATAGAGTACTTGAGACTCTAGCCAGAGGAATAAGGCAAGAGAAGGAAATCAAAGGGGTAAAAATAGGGAAAGAAGAACTAAAACTATCCCTCTTTGCATATGACATGATAGTATACTTAGAAGACCCAATACAGTCAACCAAAAAACTTACAGAACCTACCATATGATCAAAAAATTCAGCAAAGTGTCTGGATACAAAATCAATCTTAAAAAATCAGAAGCTTTCTTGTGTGCCAACCATAAATCCACTGAGAAAGAAATCCAGAAAACAATTCCACTCACAATAGCACCCAGAAAATAAAATACTTAGGTATAAACCTAACCAAAGATGTAAAAGACCTCTATAAGGAAAAGTATAAAAAGTTGAAAAAAGAAATTGATGAAGACCTTAGAAGATGGAAAGATCTTCCATGCTCTTGGATAGGCAGAATTAATATCATCAAAATGGCCATTCTCCAATTTAATGCAATACCCATTAGATTACCATGGTCATTCCTCACAATCAGAGAAAAATCAGTCTTTAAATTCATTTGGAACAACAAAAGCCCAGACTAGCCAAATTAGTTCTTAGCAATAAGAACCATGAAGAAGGCATCACAATACCTGACTTAAAATCTACTACAAAGCCACAGTAACAAAAACAGCATGGCATTGGCACAAAAACAGATGCATAGACCAATGGAGCAGAATAGAAAATTCAGAAAGAAACCAACATGCTTACAGTCAATTGATTGTTGACAAAGGAGCCAAAAACATACACTGGAAAAATGATAACCTCTTCAACAAATGGTATTGGCAAAACTGGATAACCATATGCAGGAAAATGGAAATAAACCCCACTTTCTCCTCCTGCACAAGAGTCAACTTGAGATGGATCAGAGACCTGGAAGTCAGACCAGGGTTTTTGAAGCTACTTGAAGTGGGCATATGTCCAACACTTTAACATATAGGCACAGGTAAAAACTTTCTTAACAAGACCGCAAAAGCACAGGCAGCTCAAAGGAAGATCAATACATGGGATTGCATTAAACTGAAGAGCTTCTGTGCAGCAAAGGAAACTATCAAGAATCTCAACAGAGAGCCCACAGAGTGGAAGAAAAATTTTGCCAGCTACTCTTCTGATATAGGACTAGTAACTAGAATATACAGAGAAGTCAAGAAACTCACAGCTAAGAAAACAAATAACCCAATAAAAATGGGCAAAGTATCTAAATAGCCACTTTAGAAGAAGAAATAAAAATGACCAATAAATGTATGAGGAAATGTTCAGCCTCATTAGCAATCAGAGAGATGCAAATCAAATCTACCTTGAGATTTCATCTAACCCCAATCAGAATGGCAATCATCAAAAACACAAACAACAACAAATGCTGGTGAGGGTATGCATAAGTGGGAACTCTAACACATTGTGCAACCACTTTGAAGTACAGTATGGAGGATCCTCAGAGGAATGGGAATGAACCTACCATATGATCTAGCAATACCACTTCTCGTTATCTACCCAAAAGAATGGAAACCAAACTATCAGACCAACGCATGTGTATCTATGTTTATAGCTGCATAATTCACAATTGCCAAACTATGGAACCAGCCAAGATGTCCATCAACAGATGAATGGATCACAAAACTATGGGATATGTACACAATGGAATTATACTCAGCAATAAAGAAGAACAAAATCATGTTATTTGCAGGGAAATGGATAGAACTGGAAATCATTATGTTAAGTGAGATTAGTCAGTCACAAAAATTAAAAAAATTGTATCTTCTCCCTAATATGTGGAACCTAGGGAGAATATGGGGCCTACGAGGGACTCCAGAGGAGGAAGGAGAAACCTTAGGTGACCAAAGAATTTGACTTAACAGAAGGTGACGAGGGAGGGGACATCCTAATGCACATGATGTTCTTCCCAAACATATCAAAGTCAATCACTACACTGAACTTGAGATGAACGGAGGGCAAGGGAGTGGGGCAGGAATTGGGAAAGGATTAAATGAAAAATGTTTGCATGTATGCATTTATCAGCTTGTACCTAACAAAGATGTATGATTACAATGTACCAGTTAAAAAATTAAATTAAAAAGAGAAAATCTCCAGTTTTCAATTCCAATGACACATGATTCACTGATTCAAGTATGAGTCAGTAATCCATATTAAAGCCATAGATGATCTCTTGTTGGAAGCTGGATACTCACCTTTGCTAAAGTACCACCTTACTGATTAATTACTGTCTGCAATATTGCAAAAGAAAAAGTTTGTATTTATAATAGATTGATCTAGTGTTTAATATTGTAGCACAATGAATATCAATTTTTGAGAAATATTTGTGTGCAAGATAAAATAACAGTTGTATCCTCAGTGAAACACATGTAATTGTCCAACTGCTTTTTTTCCTATCGCAGATATGACTGCCTGAGTTTGCACAGCTGGAAATAATATGTTACCAGAGTTTTTTTCCCCTGAGGAAGACAGGATAGTTGCTCCATAGTTATATTTGTTTCAGGGCAGGTAGCTTATGAGTCAGTAAACAATAAAGTGACAAACAAAGATTCAGATGGGATTCTGTCCCATCAATTTCTGTATTTTCTCTCATTAGATACTAGAGGAAAGTAAAGGGGCTTCTGCAGAAAGAAAATGAACATCTGTAGTAATCTGTCCTGAATTTTCTCTGCCAGCTTGTTCTTTGAAGACTGCATTTGAACAGCTTCTCTGCTCCACCTGGCAAAGAGAATTGACTGGCAGAAGGGAACAGTCAACCCATGAAACCCCTTCTTCACAAGCAGTGACTTGATGATAGTTACAGAAACCCAGGGCCTCAAGAGGATTTCCTGAAACTCTGGTTTATGTAAAGAAAGGAGAGATTCAAATAAAAGCATCTACAGTTTATGCATCCCAAGCCCCAGAGCATCAACAGGCCTCAAATGAGGTATCACTTCTAAATTGCATTCAAAATGGCAGAAACAGGGAGCTATTTGTCAGCTTTATTACCTCTGCTACATAATCCACTTGTTCCTCATCCACCTCACCAGAAATGTCTTATATCTCTCTTCACAATCCATTTGCCCTATGAGGTGTGATCTGGGCTTTACAAATCCATAAAACTTCTTGTACCTAAAAAGATCTAGAGAGGATCCCAAGATGGTGACTGAGTGAAGCACACCTCCTCAGGCGCTATAGAGCTCAAATGAAAACTGCTGTAAAAGCAGCTCCTTGATGGAAGAAAAAAAAAGCAGCAAAAAAGTAAACAAAGTAATGAAAATTGAAGTGCAGCTGAAGAGACCTCAGGAAGTGGACCAGGGAGCCAAAGAAGCCCAGGTGCACAGGAGGAGCAGCAGCCACCACTGAGCCAACCACCCAGAGTGAGGTCTACTAGCACTGAGACCGCTAACAACTTTCTGTATACCCAGCGACCAGATGTGGAGTAAGTGACTCTAGAACACCACACCCTAATCAGGCGACATATCCCTGCACTATCTATTGACAGTGACTGGGATGCCTGGGACAACCAGATTAAGCCTGCAGTGGAGACACCCCAGCTCATCTCTCCATCCAGAGCCAGAGCAGCACTCAATTGTGCTGTAGAGCTTGAATCAAAACTGCCACAAAAGCAGCTTCTTGATGGTTGAAAAAAAAAAAAAACAACAACAAAAAAGTGAACAAAGTAACAAAAATTGAAGTGCTGCTGAACAGAACCCAGAAATCAGACCAGGGAGAGTGAAGGAGCCCACTGGTGGCAGTGGCACATGCAGCATAACAAAGGCTGCTATTGAGCCAGCAGCCCAGAGAGGGGTCTACTAGCACTGAGACATCTAACGACCTCCTGCATACCCAGCAACCAAATGTGGAGTAAGATAATCCAGAACTCCATACCATAATCAGGCAGCATATCCCTGCACGATCGACAGTGACTGAAGCAGCTGGGACACCCCAGCTCACTTCGCCCTCCAGGGCCAGAGCAACATGGAACTGTAAATTAACTGGGCTCTGGAGGGGGGTGGGTGCTGTGCAAAGGACGGACTCAGTCAACTGCCCTTCCAGTGATTGGATAGGAGCAGAAGGGTGGGAGGGACCCAGATGACACAGAGCATAGAGACCATACAGGCACCCTGGAAAATGCCCCACAATTAGACTGCACTCCTGCCATAAGCAGAGTCAGAGAGAGAAAGAGATGCAGATGGGGCCCATGGAAAGCACGGAGCCTCCAGCTTACACTGGGTCCAGACCAAGTGACACCCCCCTCCCACCTACATAGACAAGAGCAGCACAGGGACAGGCTTTGTGGAGAGATCAGAGACATAAACTTGCAGCAGGAGAGGTACCAGCAGAACTCCCTACCTGCACTGACAGAGAGAGCAAATAAGAATGCCTGAAATATGCTCGCAAATATAATATAGTGAGCAGACATTTAAAAGCTGAAAATATCCATGCAGAACTAAAAGGACTGTAGAGGCCAACTCATCTCTGTACTTACATACTTGCAGAGTTTTTGTTTCTTGTTTTTTTATTTTTATTTTTTTTACTCTGTTTTCATTTTGTATTGCTTTGTTTTATTTGTTTGTTTGAATGATTGGTTATTTTGTTATTTTTTGCTCAGTTTGTTGACTCTCTTCCTCATCCCTTTTACAAGCTTCCTTCCCTGAAAATATCCATGTAGAACCAAAAGGACTGTAGAGGCCAACTCAGTTCTCTACTTATATACTTGTAGAGTTTTTGTTTATTTCTTTTTTCAAGACAACTAGCATCACTGTCATTTCCATTATTTATTTTTCTATTATTTCTGATCTCATGATTCTCAGCATAATTTTGTGCATTTCTTCCCATTTTCCTGTTAAGCCCAAGCAAAAAGTGGGAGGGTTATCATCCCTTGAGTCATTTATCTCTGGAATTATGATCTGGCTGCTGATGTTTTCTGTGTCTTCTAGATTCATATAAACCACTCAGGCTCCCTGAGAGAAATGTACAATAGCTGCTTGGCACAGGTAATAAGGCTGACAAATAGCTACCTATTTCTGACACTTTTGAATGCAATTAAGAAGTGATAGCTTGTGTGAAGCCTGCTTATGTTCTGGGGTTTGGTGGTGAATAAACTCTAGATGCTCTGATTCACCTCTCTTCTCTTTACAGCTTTCTCTTCTAATCTTCCTGTGGTTTTCTATCAGATCTTCCTGTGACCATGACCTGTGCTCACGTCTCTGAATTCTTCCCCCAGTTTCACTGCAAAGGGAAATTGGTCAGGTGGGATTTGAGGCTTATTCTCAATGAATGGCTTTGGGACCAGCTTTTTGTTCAACATTCCTACTCAATACCTATGAAAAGTATTAGATCTCCTTTCCCTGGGAGAAGAAAGTGTGGGTGGGTGACACCAATTCCCCATCATCCTTTCTCTACAATGATTATTGGTTCTTCCACCTTGTGAAATGCCCCTTATCAGTTGGAAGCCTGAATGAATTCAAACAATTGATTTATACATATGAAGAACATGGGACAGCAAAACAAGAACTGAAGTTCTCACTATCCTTATGAATTTGGGAAAATTGCTTAATTTCTTGGAGCCATGATTTTTAATTTTAAACTGCAGTTGATATAGTTTCTTGGCCTACATCCCAATAGTATATTGAAGAGCTAACGTACTTGAAGTCAGACTACTCTTTTATACTTTTTGTTTTGAGATAATCATGGATTCACATACAGTTGTAAATAATATAGAAAGAGCTTGTCTATTTTCACCCATGCTAATGCTTGCACAATTATAGTAGGAGATCACAACCAGGAAATTGACATGGATACAAATCCACTGACTTTATTTGGATTTTACTAGTTATGCATGCATTCACTTAAGCATGTGTGTGCATCAAGTTATGTTTTAATTTCCCAGGGATACCAAAACAAGTATAGTAAATTATGTGACTTAAAACAATAGAAATTTATTCTCTCTTAGTTCTTTAGGCTAGAAATTCAAAATCAAGATATTGGTGGACCCTGCTTCCCCTAACACCTCCAGGGTAGAAGATTTCTTTGCCTTTTCTAGTTTTCAGGTATTTTTGGTATGTTGCTAACAACTCATGTAACATACTGGTTAAGTTATAAAGAAAGAGCTTTATTTTGGCTCACAGTTCTGGTCTAGGTTCAGCAAGGAGCCCCATCTAATGAGGGCCTTTTTGCTGGCAGAGTCCCATTTAGAGGAGGAACAGGGTGTCACATGTTGAGAGACAGGGAAGAGGTGTGTGTGCACCCTTTGTTCCATCTGTCTTCTTATAAAACCATCAGTATTCAATCATAGTGGTTTCTACCTGATGACCTTATGTAACCCTAATCACCTCTCAAAGGCCCTATCTTTAGACACTACAATTGGATTATGATTCTACCCTCTTCATACCTTGCCATGGAATTAAACTCCAAAATGAGTTTTAGACAGGACAGACTATATTCAAATCAAAGCACTTGGCACTCTTCTTGTGCATGTCCACACCATCTTCTTTCTTTGTGTGTGATTCGAAATCTCCCTATTCTGATATGGATACCTGTCATATTGGATTAGGGGCCCATGGTACTCTGTTTTGACCACCTCTTAGCTAATGGCATATATAGCAACCCCATTTCTAACAAGATCACATTCTGAGGTACTGAAGATTAGGCCTTCAGCATATCTCTTTGGGGGACACAATTAGCTCTGGAGAAATTCTATGCAGTTTTTATTATCCATGTAGACTTCTGTGGCAACTACTACACTCAAGATAAAGAGCAGTTCCATCATGTGTTATTCAGATTTTCATCACCATGACCAAAATACCTGATAAGCACAGGTTGGAGGAGGGAAGATTAATTTGGGCTCATGGTTTCAGTGATCTCAGTCTGTGGTCAGCTGGCTGTGCTGCTTTGGGCCTGAGGTGAGGCAGAACATCATGGCGGAAGGGCATGGCAAAGGAAAGCTGCTCAGCTCATGGCAGCAGGAAAGAGGGAAGAGAGAGAGAGAGAGAGAGAGAGAAAGAAGAGAAGAGAGGAGAGAGGGGAGAGGGGAGAGGTGGAGAAGAGAGAAAATGGAAAGGGACAGGGACAGATATAGTCCCCAAGGTCATGCCCCAAGTAACTTACTTCTTTCAGCCACTCTCCACATGTGTACAGTTTTACTGACTCTCAGCATTCCATTCAAATGATTAACACATCAAATGGATTAGTCCACTGACAAAGTTAGAACTTTCATGATCAAATCTTTTCAATTCTTTTCTCTTTTTGGGGGGGTATTGAACACTGAACTCAAGGACATTCTACCTCTGATCTACACTCCCAGTCTTATTTTTATGTTTTATTTTTTGAAACAGGATCTTACTAAGTTGTGGAGGGCCTTATGAGCTTGTTGAAGCTGGTCTTGCACCTGAAATCCTCCTGTCTCAGCCTCCCAAGTACCGGGATTACAAGTATATGCTACCATGCCCAGTTAAATCTTTTCAATTCTTAACACTGCTACCCTGCCTAATAGATGAGCTATTGGGGGACTTCCCAAATTCAAACCATAATACATCACAATAAGGGTCATTTTATAGCTGAGACTACCTTTTTCTCTCTCCTTTCCCTATTCCCATGAACCCTTGGAATACTACTTATATGAGTAGTTCTCCATCTCTGTAATTTTGTCATTTGAAGAATGTCATACAAATGGGATAATACAGATCACTTGTACACTAGAAAGTAACACACACACACACACACACACACACACACACACATGCATGCATACACAGGCACTAGTGTACTTAGATTCA
>PVLC010025490.1:0-23513 GCA_004027655.1 Graphiurus murinus | reverse complement strand
GATGATTTAAACAGGAAGATGTGGGTAAGTTACGTGGAAATACTTGAACATCCGTGGATTTTGGCATCCTCAAGGGTCCTAGAACCAATCCCTTCAAGATACTGAGGGACAACTGAATTGCTGCTGAAATATGGATTCAAATTTTCTTGACTTCTTCCTTTATATTGTTCATATGCATATTAAAGAGACTTAAAAAAAACTTACAATGAGGTCGTTCTAATGAAGTGAGGTTTTGGAGCTGAGATGCAATGAGCAGAGTGCTATGGTTCTACGCCACGACCATGTGCACAGATGGTATTGATTTTCGTTTCCTGTGAAGCTGAATCAACATGTTGTGGCTCATGTCTATGTAATTTAATGTATTGAATAAAACTTACCATTGCTCTCTCCTTGGGGATAAAAGGTCTCACTTGGCTGTGGTGTCCTTGTGTTCTAAAACCACAACAGACATATTTAACAATCTTTTGTTATTAAAAATCAACCTAAGAAAATCTTTCCTGTTTTTTAAAGAGGAGAGATAAATTTTCAATGCATTTGGTTGTTTTAGATCATAGTAGAAGAAACCATGCACAAAGTTTTCTGACTAATGATTTTTGCAGATAAGGTTCTATTAGAGTGTCAACATCATATTATATCCAGAGTGACTGGAAGACTATATGGAAAGAATCAACAAGTGAAGGCATGTATCAAATGAGATGATCTCCCAGGGTCAATAGTAGGGTAGAATAAAAGGGGTCTCCCTTCCTTTGCCCCTTGGCCACCTCTAGTTGGTCTGTCTCCCCCCAGATGGCTGAGGTCTTGTATAGCTCTGTGTGCCTGAGGCCCCCTTCACCCCACAGCACCTCACATGGTACCAATCTCCTTAGCTTCTGTCTCCTCATCCACCAAAAGAGAAATAATTACACTCACCCCACCAACTTCACAGGACTTTTGTGGGGAATCAGATAAAATAACATGTGAACTCTCTTAGAAAATTGCAAAGGGCAATGCAAATGTATATCACAACTTAAATGATAGTACTGTTTTCATCATTATTACTCTGTGCTTGAGGAAACCCTACTGGAAAATTACCTGCCCCTCCAACCATCCCAAGTAAAGTTTCTCTGATTGTAATTGGTTAGTGATTCAATTATCTAGCTGCAGAACCTTACAATAATATATGAATGAATAGCAACTTTTCTGGGATTTTTTTTTTTTTTTTTTTTTTTTTTTGCGGTACTGGGGATTGAACTCAGGGGCATTCTACCTCTGAGCTACACCCCCAGCCCTACTTTTTATTCTTTATTTTGAAACTGAGTCTCACTAAGTTGCAGAGGGCCTCACTAAGTATCTGAGGCTGGCCGCAAACCCGGATCCTCCGGTCTCAGCCTCCCGAATGCTGGGATTACAAGCGTGTGCCACCACACCCGGCTTCTGTTTTGTTTTTAAGGGCACTAGAATTGATAAAATTACACAGTATGGTGAGGGAAAGCAATGTGTTATATATTAGTGTTTAAGCCAATTGAGCATCATGCAACAAAGGATCACCAAACACTAAGAATTTTGACTCTGCCCACTGAATTTCTTCCCCAGACCTACCTATAGAAGTATCTTCCACAGGACTTTGTGATTTGGAATTAAAGGGGAAACCTGAAAGGAGAGGAGGCTCTTTGTCAATGGCTGCATAGGGAATGAGTTATGGTTTGGATTTAGAAAGTCCCCTTAGACCTCACAGAGACAAGGCAGCCATGTTGGAGGTGGGGCTTGGTTGATGAGGAGGGGTCCTTGGGGGTGTGGCCTTGGGATTATGTAAGGTCCCTCCTCTGCTTGCTCTTTCTCTTACTTCTGTATTCAGCAATGTGAGAGCACAGCTCTTTTGTGCTCTTGCCCCCAGACCCTGAGCTCTCCCAATGTAACCTGGCCTAACATGGACCAATCTCCAAAATCTCCAAAACAATAAATCTTCCTTCCTCCAAGTTGTGGTGGTCAGGTGTTTGGGGTTGCAACAGTGAGAATGCTGGGTGAAACAGAAGGTAAGGAGAGTTTGGGGAGGGAACTCAAGTAGCTAAGTGGATGGGAGAGTTGCTAAACACTGTACCTCCTTTTCACAGGGCTTATTAAATATAAGTGAAGAACCTGAGTATATGGGATTTTTAAAAGAGTTCCAGGACATTCTCTTTACTGTTGTATTGACATAAGATTGGACTATGTGGGTCACAGCTGCTTATCAGCATTTGTTTAGCACTAAATTAATGCCATATAACATATTAGTCACTTTTCATGCATTATCTCATTTACTCCAATTCTATAAAATATACTATTGTATCTACTTTTGTACAGGAGGAAATCTAGGCTTCCAGAGGTAAAAATAACCTGCTTTAATAGCATAACTGCTAGTTTCAAAGCTAGGACTTGAAAGTCAGAGGACCTCTGAATCGCTGACTTTAAACAGTCATGAAGAAGGATGGGTGAGAGAGGAGGCGCCTTTAGTTTTTCTTCTCTACTCAAGTTGGTTCCTCAAGTTCAGAAAATTGGAATCCCAACTTAGCCCTCATTTCTATAAGGTTAGCAACTGAATTGTTAAAGCAACTGAATAATGCTACAACGCATTACAAATAACTTTTGATATGATATTTAAAAGAAATACAGAAGCCAGAACCTACATTTTCTATAATCAAAAAAGGAAAAGCTACATGGAATTAAGTTACCTGATTATACTTGAAGATGAAACATTCCCTCTTACAGATTTTTTCTTCTAAATTGGTATGTGATAGTTTTACTGAGAGTGGGTTTATTGTAGCATATTATACATGAATGTAAAATACTATAATGAATTTCATTCCCCAGTTCCTCCCCTTGCCCTCCGTTTCTCTTTCCCCTCTATACACATACTTTACTCTATTGGTCTCCCTTATATTTTATTTAAAATTCTTTTTTTCCCTATTTTTTTCTAGCTTCCACATATGATAGCACATGACTCTTGACTTTCTGAGTCTTGCTTATTTCACGTTACATGATGCTCTCCAGCTCCATCCATTTTCCTGAAAATGGCATAATTTTGTTCTTCTTTATGGCTGAATAAAACTTCATTTTTACAGATATCTTTATAACTGGCAGAGTAGTTCATAGGCAATCCCAAACATATACATCACTATCGATTAAATCTAGGGCTAGAGATGTGCTCAATGGTAGAGTGCTTGCCTAACATGTGTGAGGCCCTCAGTTCAATCCCCAGTACTTTAAAAAAGGAATCTACAGCCAGTTTTAGATGTTTCTCCTTTATCAATAATTAAAAGATGATCCTCAGATGAATGAGAATGAAGCTACCATATTACCTAGCAATACCACTTCTGGATATCTACCCAAAAGAATGGAAACCAAACTATCAGACCAATGCTTGTGTATCTATATTTATAGCTGCGCAAATCCCAATTGCCAAACTATGGAACCAGCCAAGATGTCCATCAACAGATGAATGGTTTATAAAACTATGGGATATGTACACAATGGAATTTTACTCAACCATAAAGAAGAACAAAATCATGTCATTTTCATGGAAATAGATGAAACTGGAAAACATTATGTTAAGTCAGATCAGTCAGTCACAAAATGTGATGCTTTCCCTAATATGCGGGAGTTAGGGAGAAAGTGGATCAAAGGAGGAACTCTAGACGAAGAAGAAGAAATCTTAGATGGACAATGAAGATGACCTAACTAAAGATGATGGGAGGGAGGAGGGAAACACTTTAATACACATGATGTACATTCATAAACATATCAAAATCAACCACTAAGCTAAACATGGGAAGGAGGAATGGGTGAGGAAATAGGGCGGGAAATGTGTGCATGTATGTCTCTACTAGCTTGTACCTCACAAAGATGTATGATCACAATGAACCAATAAAATAAAAATAAGAATTAAAAGATTTTTATTGAAAGTAGTAATGAAAGAAATTAATATACAGAATAATGTCAACAGTAAAATGTAAACAGAGTTGTCAGATAGCTGATTTTATATTTCATCTTTTAGGTGTAAGCCAATTCTATTATCTTTGAATTCCTAATAGTATCTAGCACACTGACTTACATATAGAAGTGAATATTGCATTAAAGAATGAACATGGACAGCCATAAAATTACAACACACACACACACACACACACGCATGTACATATTTTTTTTAGTATGATTCTTTGTTAACCACTAACACCTCCTTGCAAAAAACAGCTAAGTTCTTCTAGTCCTGTACCAAGGTTCAAGGTGTCAGTGATTCCAGTTGGCCTCTTTTGTACTATTCTTAGATTATGCAATTATTCCTCCATAGTAAAGCATTATTTGAGGATAGAGTATTAATAAATGGCTTCTTAAACACCTTATGAATTTCTGGAATTTTCTATTGTTCAGAGCTTCCTGCTGTAATCACTGCTGTTACCCTTTTTCTTCGTATTGCACTTTGTGCTGGGTTCAGACTCCCATACACACCTTACTCACTAATTTATGCTCACTAGCTTTGTGTGCAAGAGCCAAGGCTGAATATTTAGAGAGCTGATGCAAATCCTTTCCATTGAATATCTGCATGACTTAAGAAAATTACACATGTCTTTAGGCAACAGGTTTCTCATTTGTAAAATGGGAATAATAATAGTATATACTCACCTTTCCATATCCTAACTCATCTTTACTCATGTGTGGATTTTAACTTCATGATATTAAAACTTCATTGCCTACAAATTCACAGAACAAGACCTTTGTCACATACCTATATATGTCATTTTGGACAGTCCTTTAATTGAAGCACTTACCACCCCTGCTAACTTACAAACTGCATGGTGAATTAGCACGGGGTGGCTTGGCTTTCCTGTATTTTCACTTTTGTTTTCGTTGACTCCAAATTAGAGTAACAGAGACCTGATGGGGGAGGGCATGTCTAGTTATATTTTAACCAGAGTAATATGAAATTACAGGAGAAAGATTAAAGTACACACACTAGTCATTGTGGGGAAGGTAGTACCAGAAATTAGATATTATTTGGAGGCCCAAGGGAACATATGAAGTGGAGAGGAATCACATAACAAGAGAAGAAGATGCCCAACCAGCCCTTCTTTTTCTACTAGTCAATCTACATCTGGTACTGACATGGATAACAACAGCAGCAACAGGATAAGTGCAGCCATAGCTAACATTCCTTGAGCAATAACTCTATGCCTGATAAGTAAATATGTTATAGATTTATATGGATCGAGTGCCTTCTATGGATTATTTCATTTAGTTCTCACCACAACTCAGTGATATAAACAATATTATTTTAGAAGTGAAGATGAAGGTAAGGAATATTAAATGATGTGTTCATGTCACATGGCTAATAAATAGTGGCAGGTTAGGATTTTGACCTAATGGAGTCTAATGCCAGAAACTGAATAATTACTTTTTTTAATCAAAGATTCCATTTTGAAGATTCTTTTTGGCAATAAATACATACTTACATATGTCAGCACCCGTGCCCTGACTTAAGATTCCGAAATCGTGGTCATTATAAGGTCTGTTATGACAAGGATATCAGTGTGCTATGCTTTTGCAAGCAGATTTCACAGACAGGATATACTGATAACCTACTTTAGGGAACAACAACACATGAAGGCCTGGACTACAATGAAAGAGAAGTCTCATTCCATTGTTCCCAGAAGTTCACAGAAAACCTTCTAGTACAAAGATAAGTAAATTGAAGGAAATATTTTTAAATATCAAATTTGTAGCAAAATGAGAAAGTAAAGGTTTCCTTCAAAGGCCAGAAATGAGAAAGAAAAAAAATCCACAGAGGTTAAGGATGCATAGGATGCAGCACTTGTGTCCAGTTGTGTGCTGAGGCTTGCTGACTGAGGCTTGCTAACCAAGAACTGAACTGACCAACCAGCATGAAGATCCTGTCAGCCCTAGGGTTGAGGAGCTGGGCTTGAAGCAGCCCAGAGCCTCCACCAGGCTGATCCCCTCCCACCAGACACAGCCTTTCCCAGCATTCTAAAGAGAACCACTCAGGCAGAGTTCTTGCAGAGGATGAGCCCCATGGATGCCCTCATCACTGCCTGGACTCCCTGCGTGCAGTCAACAGGAGCCCAACCTGGAGATCTATGTCTTCAGCCAACTATAGAACTGACCACAATGGGTGTGGAAACTGGGAAACCTAGCAGAGTCTCCTAGAAGACAAAGGTCTATGAAGCATGCACATCTCGTCCATCTTTACTCACTGAGAATGTTTTAGCTTCTTAAGGCTATCAATAATAAAGTCTCAGCCGGGCGTAGTGGCGCACGCTTGTAATCCCAGGATTTGGGAGGCTGAGACTGGAGGATTTGGGTTCACCACCCTCAGCTACCTAGTGAGGCACTCTGCAACTTAGTGAGTCCCTGTTTCAAAACAAAGAATAAAAAAAATTGGACTGGGGGTATAGCTCGGAGGTAGAATGCCCCTGAGTTCAATCCCCAAAACTGCAAAAATAACAACAACGATAATAATAATAATAATAATAATAATAATAATAATAATAATAATAAAGTCTCACAAACTGGGTACCTAAAACAGCAGAAATGTGTTCTCTCAGAGTTCTAGTAGCTGAAAGTCTGAAATGATGGTGTCAGCAGGCCACACTTGCTCTGCAGCTTCTAGGGAAGAGAATCGTTGCCTCTTCAAAGCTACTACAGGCTCCTAGCAACCCTTGGTGTCCTTTGATGTGTAGTCTCCATCATCACAAGCCTTCTTCTCTATGTGTCTCTGTGTCCTCTCCGTCTCTTATAAGAATGCTGGTCATTGGGTTTAGAGTACACCTTAATCCACTATGACCTGCAAAGAAACATTTTCCAAAGTCACATTCTGAGTTTTTGAGTAGACATGGATTTGGGAAAGACCAAATCAAATCACTATATTGATATACATTTATAATATTCAACTCACTATATTTCTATCTGTGGTTGATATGCTCATTCAGTGGTATGTCACTTTACTATATCCTTTCAAAGTGACTGCTATGATGAGCCTGAACAGTTACACATTAAAGTTCCATTAAATTAGAATTTTCTTTGCACTGCCACAAAATAACAAAAACTCCAACATTATACCTGTCAATGAAAGAAAATGAATAGTGATTATGTTGCTTAAAATATTATAAAATAGTTGAAAGGTTTTCACCATTAAATCTTACAAATTTTTATTGATGATTATAAAAAAATCAAGAGGTTATAATTTTAAAGTCTTGATTAGGAATTACATATAACTATTTCATTCAAAGGGGAAATTCAATTAATTTAAAAATATTTTGTTTAGAATTTTTAAATTTGATATAAAATTCAACATGGGCTGTTAAGAATGGCAACAAACTGGAGGCAGTTCGAAAGGCTACGGGCGGGTAGCCTGGGTTCTCGAAACCTGACCCTCAAAGCCACACTTTCAAGCAGCATGTCTCCATGGCACTTATTGGGCACATTGAGTCTGCAGCGGCCACTGCTCATCTCCAAGCCATTGACCCTGTTGTAGGAAGAGATGGCCAAGCTGCTACAGCAGATAGAGATAGAGAAGAACCTGTATTCCGGCCATGAGCTTTGTACTCTAGATAAAGCCCAGTGACTGGCAAAGAAGAATGCTGATATCTATGATGAAGAACAAAAGAACAAGATGAAAAGGATATATTGCTTGTACAAAATTTGGAAGATATGTGGAAACAGGCATTTCTACAGTTCAATCCTGGAGCTCGTATAATAGAAGCCAATAAAAAAAAAAAAAAAAAAAAAAAAAAAAAAAAAAAAAAAAAAAAAAAAAAAAAAAAAGACCAAATCTCATTGTACCAGAAGCTAGGCAGGAACTTCATCCTGTTAGAGAGAAGTTTGGAGATCAGGATGTTTGGATGCTGCCCCAGGCAGAATGGCAGCTGAGGGAGACCCTCCGAGGGTCAGTGAAGCCAACCCTGGCCACACTGTAAGAAAACAACATGGAAGCCATGTTTCTAGGAAACACACGCTGTGGCCACTACGAGGACAAGTTTCCTAATACAGTGAGGACAGAGGGTAACCTTGGGCCCAAAGTCTTCTTTAAAGCGCTACTATTAACCGGAGACTTTTCCCAGGCTGGAAAGAAGGACAGTCATCTGTGGGTCAGCAAGGAGGAGCTGGGCAACTATTTGAAACCAAAATACTTGACCCAGGTTACTCATTTCGGCAACCAAACATTTCTGACCTATTTGGAAATAGGAAACATTTCTGACCTATTTGGGTAATTTGGACATTAATGGATTCCATCAGCCAATCTCAAAATAGGTTTTGTTTGCAAGTTTTAAAGTACATGCATGCCACTGATCACTGGAATCGTGGATAACTGCACCCCAAGTAGCTGAGTTTAGGCAGGTGAAGAGACTTCATGAGGGTCACATAGCCAGTGTGTGGTGGAACCAGGTTCTGAACCCAGAGTTGTGTGATTCTGAAGCCATCTATGTCCCCTACTGCCTAGACACTGACCTTTGTATCCTAGATCTCCTGAACTGGTCACCAAGGGACAACCTAATGCAAGTGAGGGGGTGCCCTAAAAATGACTTATCAGGGGCAACTTTTGAGACTATGAAGAGGATTTGGAGTAATGAACAACAAAGCTTCAGGAGTTGAATTTCTTGAACTTGGAGAAGAGAATTTCCAGAGTCATGTCTTCAAGCAGGTATGTTGCTTACAGAGGATGCCAATCATTTTCATCTGAATCAGAGGAAGTAATCTGATATGCAGCAATAGGAATTTGGAGAAATTACACATGGAAGAATTTCTTTACACATTAAAATGAATTCTTGAAACACTAAAATTACCCTTCAATAACCAAGACTTGTGGAAGAGGTTGTCTTACTGCCAAGCACGGGGGATAAAATGATGATTGAAAGGCTCTTGGCCACCATCCTCCTGATAGTTTAATGTTGAGCTGGGGGCAAGAAACAGACCATCAATAAGCAAAGGGGAATGTCTGGGTGCACCCAGTCCTCTCCGCCCAGGAGGCCACCCAGACCATGGCTGAGCAGAGGTCCTAAGCTGAGACCTGAAGAACAAAGAGGAGGGAGCCAGCGGAAAAACAGGCAAGAAACATGTGCACAAAGCCCATAGAGGCCTAAACAAGTTCTATGGAGCTGGAGGGCAGTGAGTATGGGATTATCTTAGTGTCGGGTTTTTACTACTCTTAAAAGTTGTTTTGTCTATAAGTGAGAGAATTAGTTCCCTAATCACTTGTATGGAGTCACATCTTAGATGGGAATTGGATTCTAAGTCACAAATTGTATGTTGCCAAACTTACCATGGAAATATCCCTTTTAAAAATGTCATATTGATGACTGGCCTGAGTGTCTTGAGGAATCCAACATAGCGAGTGTTTCCTCTAGTGATAGAACCAAACATGATTGTTTGATTGAGCACAGGATTAACCAATTGGCTTGTGTCAAGGAGCAAAGATGTCTGAAATATTAAGATTCCTGTATCTGTCACCACAGTCAACTGCAGGTCTATATTTTCCACCTCTAGAAAGGCCTGAATCAGGGCTATGGGAGAATATGAAGAAGAGTCAGAACTGCACTGATTACCATGAGATGCTCACAAAGAAAGATATTTGGGATCCAAGATGGAGTCACCTCAGCCAACTCAGGTTTACTGCAGAGCAGGAGCCCATGGAAGAGAACAGTGGGTAAAAATACTATGAAATACTATTTATATATGAATGTTGATATATTTATATTTTATATCTATTAATATATATTTGCTTTGCTATCAAAAAGTTAAATAAAAATAAAAATAATTTAAAATCTCAAAAAAATGTAACATGGAATTTTATATTTCAAACAATAATTCTTTCTGTTTTATTTTATTTCTAATTATTTAAGTAAATTGAAATAAATGTTTACAACAAGTACATATCAATGCTCAGAAAATTCTACCGGTTTTTCTTACATGTTATAAAGATAAAAATCATTTTCTCTGTGTTACAGTGTGGAAAAATTGTGAAGTACTATTACAACCATTAAGGAAAGTGAATTGGTAGTAAAAGAAAATATGTAACAAAATTATTTTAAAGGAAATGTTTATAAATGCCCAAGGAATAGATAGCACCAATTTCACATAAAAATTTTCAAAGAATAGAGTCAACATTCTCCCAAAATGTTTTATCAAATTCATATAATCCTGATATCAAGAAAGACAAATACCAGACAGGAAAATAATAAACCAATCTCACTCATAAGCAAAGATTTAAAAAATTCTAAAGAAAATATTAGTAAATCAAAGACAACAATGTATTTTAAGAGATGATGTAAAATGAATGATTTGGATTTATTCCAGGAAAGCAAGGTTACTTTAACATGATAAAATGTATTAATATAATTCAATCTTCACACTAGCAGATTAAGAGAGAAAAAGTATTATAATTTCAATAAATTCAAAACAATACATTTGATAAAATGCAACATATATTCATAAATCAAAGAAACAACTAGTAGATTAAAATCTAGAATTTGCCTTTTTTTAACCTAGCAGAGGATATGCATAAAAAATTAACAATGAGAGCCAGGTGGGTGTGGTGGTTCACACTTGTAATCCCAGTGTTGGTACACACTTGTAATCCCAGTACCTGGGAGGCTGAGACAGGAGGATCACAGGTTCGCAGCCAGCCTCAGCTACTTAGTGAGGCCCTCCGCAACTTAGTAAGACCCTATTTCAAAATAAAGAATAGAAAATAGGACTGAGGGTGGAGCTTGAAGGTAGAATGTCCCTGGGTTCAATCCCCAGTACAACACACACACACGCAAAAATAAATAAATAAATAAATAAATAAATAAATAAATAAATAAATAAATAAAAAATAACAGTGAGCATCAGACTCATAGTAGAATCATATAAAACATTCTTTTAAAATCAAATACAAAATAAGATGTCTACTATCAGCATTTCTGTTCACCAATTTCTTAGAATACAGGCTAGCACAATAAGACCAAAAAAAAAAAAAAAAAAAAAAAAAAAAAAAAAAAAAAAAAAAAAAAAAAGGATGAGACAGAAAGGAATCAATATTTCTAAATAATAAGACAACCCCACAAATGTACAGATTATTAGAATATTCATTGTGGTGGTCAAGTAAGGCTATATATTTTGTATATGTCTATGTATACATATCCATGCCTATGTGTGGGATATGCACTCATTATAGAGATACCCTATTGCATTGAAATGCAACTGACTTTTGTAGTTATATTTTATATAGTAACCTTCTAGCTTTATTTTAATAATCAATACATTTTATCAAATAAAATCATCAAAGGGCAGTAACTAAAATATAAGGTAAGAAGAGTAAAATGAACAGTCCAATAAAAATGAGCAAAATATATGAGAGGAATCTTAAAAAATAAGAATCCTTTTTTTAAGATCCCTATTCATGGAAACATAGAAGACTCACAAGCAAATGAAAAAAATACTTAGCATCATTACTAACCAGGAAAATCCTAATTCAAACCACAATGAGATAACACTTCACATTTAACAGCTTGATAAAAAATAGACTATTGGTGAGGATGTGGACAATAGCAAATCTCATTACCTATTTGTATACTTTAAAATAATATAAACACTATAGATAACATTTGGCACCACCTAGTCAAATTTAGAATGTGCATACTCAATGACCTAGTATTTCCATTCTCAGGAAAAGTCACTTGAGAAACTCTTGTACATGTGCCCCAGAAATTCAGAGCACATGAATGTTTGCAATAATATCATTTGTAATAGCACAACAACTGGTAACAATCCAGATATCCATCACAAGAAAATTTGAGGTCAAACTATTGAATATTATGGAACAATGAAAATAAACAAACCTCAGATATACACAGCAACACAGATTGATCTCAAAAATATATGTTGAGTTTAAAAAGCAAGATATAAAAGCATACATACAGATATTCCATTTATATGAAGTTCATAACCTCACAAATTGATTTATTATATAGATATGATCCCACTTATAGTAAGTTCATACACTCACAAAATTATTACTTAAGTATACATGTGTACATTTTGTACCCAATATAAGATTCCTTTCATATATTTTGCTCATTTTTATTGGACTGTTCATTTTACTCTTCTTACCTTATATTTTAGTTACTGCCCTTTGCTGATTGTATTTGAAAACAAGGAAATTAATAACATGATATTTAGGATTATGGTTTCCTCTGAGAGGCAAGAGATGGTGAGACTGGGAAGGGGCCCACAAGGTGGGAAAATTCTGGTGTATTGCTGTGCTCTGTTTCTTAAGCAAGGTGGTATGCATGGCTGTTCGTTTTATTATTTTTACTGTGCATTTATATTATATACACTCTTTTCTATATTTTTCAATTTTTAAGTCACCTTTCAAAAGAGAGTAATATATCCAGTAGGAGCTTCATTTCTGTTTTTCTTTTCATACCTTTCACAACTAGTTTAAGTGAAGAGATTGTCCTAGTGTTATTTATTTCATCCTACATATGGAAACAGAGAGTAAATATTAGTGGACATAAAATCATAAGAGTTTATCCTATCATACTGAAATTTAGAGAAGTTCTACTTTCGGTGACCATATCTTTGGGAAGCTAAGCAGTGGCTACCAAGCAGAAATAGGACAAGGAACTAATGAAATGGGAGAGTAGGGGGTGGGGTTTCAGAGGGATGAGCCAAAGGTATCTTGCACCACTTCTTGTTATTCACTATCCAAATCTAGAAATTCCCGATTTGCTCTATCAATTACCCAAGTTATCCATTGTTAGAATGGGTGAAGCAGAATAGCCAAAGGCACAGAAACAGCAGTTTGAAAGAAAATGAACCTCAAGCACCTTTTAAAGTAACTTTGGTCAAACAAGCACAGAGAGGCAAGGTCACAGGATCCTGGCCCCAAAGAAGGCTTTCCTCCATTGCTTTTGCTCTTGGTCTTAGGCTCCCTCATGGTGTGAGAATGCAGATGCAGGATAACTAAAGCACACACACACACACACACACACACACACACACACACACACACGTTTATATTTCAAAGTCATTTCATGTTGTCTAACAAAATAGTAAAGATAAAAAACATCTCTGTGCCAACAATGCTGCTTCCAAAAACTCTCCCTCCCTGATTTGAACCAATCTCTATAGCCCTATTTTATGCGTTTATTAATTTCATGCAACTGGTAGAAATGCCTAATAGTGACATGAAAAAAAAATCTGGTGCCAGAATAGAAACGTATGCTTTCAAACCTTATTTAAAATCAAACTCGTAGCTTGGTTGCTATTCAGTTCAACTTAATTTCTTTCAGGACCTGGGCCAGCAATCACACTAATTTGCATGACCACCACTGTTTAAAGAGGCCCCTTAGTTCTCCATGAATGACCTTCTATATACTATTAGACTTTTTGGGCATAAATCAACTGCTCTTATTCTGGTAAAACTGGGGCATGGGGAGAGAGGGCAGACTGTAGCTACAATGCTGCCAAACTAAAGGAGAAAGAAATTAAAAGCAGCCCTCCAAAAGGAAAGTAAAACTAGTGAAATGAAGTTTACTCCATATGGGGATATTACTAGGCTATGTGCACAGAACTTTTGTTTGAGCTGTTTTGCTTTGTTTTTGTTTGAGTGGCCATATTTTTGTATGTAATTGAGCCCCCACTACTTCTAGCCATAGGATCATTGTTCTAAAGGTCAGTGATCATTTATTTATACCAACTGGGAGGGTAATCTCAAGGAGACAAGGTATCTGTGCTTGACCATCCTACAATCTGAGAGGGAAAACTGGTGACAATTCAAGGTCAATGTGAGCCAATCACAGCTTTAGTGACTCAATACATTATGCATTTTAAAACCATGGCTATCCATGCCTTAACCATGGATCAAGAGCTGTAATGCCATTGTTTATTTAGCACAGTTAAATCTCACAGGGGAGGAAACTAGAGTGCATATACTTGCACAAGTCTGGATCTGTCTTTATGATTCATGAATATGACTATCTCTTTGCTATATCAATAGAAAGGAAAAATAAGCATGCTTCTTTTTCTCTTAGCCTAATTATGTTCTTCACCAGGCAGGATAGCATGGTGGAGAATAACAAGGCTTTAGAGGCAGACATGCATTAGTTTCTAACAGCTCTATGACACTCAATAAGTTATTTGATCTCTAAACTTCAGGATTCTCTTCTGTAAAATGGAGGTATTATTAATTAAGCTTGAACCATATCGAATTACTAAAATCAACCACTTTTTACCTAAATAATGGCAATTGTACATGGTTTTACCTAATGATATCTACCACATGGGGATATTGTCAGGATATGAGAGAAAATAGCACTATTTGGATTTTCTCTCATCCACAAGATCTTCCTTATTCATTCTGTAGTTAATATGAACTCAGAATAGAGAAATAGAGTCATCCAGCAATGAATAACTAGAGGATACCAAATGTTTTACCTTCTCCTGTCAATTTTTCTTTTTGTATTTCATTTAATCATGACTAAGAAAGATTCTTCTTGTCAAGATGGAAATCTATCCCATAAGCACGTTATCAAGTACTAAGAAGTGGAGACATTAGGACTTCATGCTGTCAGAGCAAGATAAATGTTATGTTTCCTCATAAGCTTGAACTAATTTTATCAAATTAGAAGTTTTTGAACTGTGGGCTCTGAAGACCTAGAGAGCTCGACACAGGACCTTTGGGGAGTCCTTTAAAGGCAAACATAGTAGTTATATAAGATATTTAAATTCCAGTGGTCTATTTTCTCCAACCTTAACTGAATACTACAACAAGAAGCAGAATCAGAAGCAAAATACCACAACAAAATTGAGTGAGCAGAAGGGTTCTACAATCTGGGAATATGTAATAAGTTAGGCTATCACACCACAGGATCCTAGTCCAGCAGCACAGGTCTTGATTTAGAGAATAACTGAGGAAGAAAGTCAAGATAGTGAAAGGTTCAGTCTAGTGTTGCCATATCTCAAATGCTATATATTTTGCTCTACAGTCTCTTAAATTGTAAGGCCCCTGTCAATTCCAAATAGCTCTTCCTCTGGACTCAGAAAAGTAGTTCTGCTGTTTCCATGGTATGTTTCTGAGCCTTGAGACAATTGACACCATAAAATATTGCTAAAAATATTTTGGGTTTGGCAAATGCAAATTTTTGGCTTCTGAATGATTTCTCTGAAATTTTATTCTGAGGACATTTTAAGGAAAATTTTACTTTCACTTCTCTGATTAATTTGAAATTCATTTTACATAACATTTTCTAAGAGCTATTTTATTGCCAAGAAAGACATGAGCCTTTGGTTCTATGAATGAGTAAGCCATATTTTCCATAAAATAAGCAGACTAAAATTAGTTAAAATGGTGACATGCTTCCAAACTAAAAAACAAAACAAAGCAAAAACAAACAAACAAACAATTCTTATAGGACTGATACATGGAGAATTCTCTTTATTCATTCATATGTTTATAGATCATGTACAAAGCCCCATTTAATATATTAAGAGATAAAGAAGAGTAAACAAAAATAAATAAATACTGTCCTTTGTTTATAGAGCTTACGAATTGCTGGAGGAAGACAGTGATATGTAACTAGACATGAAAAAAACTATAAATACAAAGGAAATGGGATTTTTAAAAGTGCCATTTTGGGACAGAGTGGGTAACAATAAGATACAATCACAATTAGGGATACACAGGGCCATTTCCTGGAAAAGATACTGGTTTATTTGCCCTTAAAGATGTGTGGAGTTTTATCAATAAACTAAATGATAAATGACATTGCAGATGGAGACTTTTATGACCTAAACCATGAAGATGTGAAAATATATTTTATATTGCAGGAAGTATAAATAGATTGGTGTGGTAGGAACAAATGTTACATGGCAAGACAGAGGTATAGTAGTAAAGGAGTAAAGCTAATAAATTGGTCCAAATTATAAAAAGCCTTGAATGTCTTACTAAATAATTAGAACTTTGTTATTTAAATAATTAAACCATGAAATATTTAGTTTAGAAGATATTGAGACAGAATGCAGGATAGATTGAGAGATAGAAAAGATGGAGTTTGGGATGCCAATTAGATGTCTTTAGCAAAGCCCAGGAAAAGCATTACAAGGTCCTGAACCAACATGGTAGATGGTGCTAGGATGGGAAGAGGTCAGGGGCAAGACATATTTCAGAGATTAAAATAATCAGAATAAACTGACTCTTTTTATATGTCTTTAAAGGGACACATGAGGTTGGGGACAGAGGTCTAAGTGACTCTTGAGTCTCTCCATGCCCATTATATAGAATAGAGACCAGCAGATATTCACAGAATTGGGGAAAAACACAACTTAGATTTGGAGCATTTGACCTCCAAGTGCCAGATGGATATTAAAGAAGGAATAGCAAAAACAGACAAGCAGGTGTACTCCTCAGAAAAGACCAAAATTAGATCCATAGACTTGAAAGAGCCAGATTAAGATGCATGGGTATGAGACCTAGGCTAAAATTTGGCATACCCCTTTAAAATCAATATTCTTTCAACACCTCATTGTATTAGTTGGTGAGAGATGCCATAAAAAAGTATGATAGATTGGGTGGCGGCTTAAACAACAAAAATTTATCTTCTCAAATTTCTGGAGGCTAACATCCAAGCTCAAAGTGTTGTTTTTTTCTGAGGCCTCTTTTCTTGGATATAGACAGCTTTTTTCTTCCTGGATCTTCACATGGTCTTCCCCTTATACATTCTGTGTTCAAATTTCCTCTTCTTACAAGAATACTGCTGTTATTGGATTATAACCCACCCAGATGACATCATTTTAACCTAGTTACCGCTTTAAAGTCTCTACTTCCAAATACAATCACATTCTGGGGTCCTGGGGTGTAATATACATGTGAGCTTGGGGGAAGTGAAATTCAGCCCATAACATGGTCAATACTGAAATTTATCACCCTGAATTGATCACCCTGAATTGGAATTTTAAGTATATATTCCATTCCTTCATTGTCAAAAATGCTACTCTGCTCTCCAATTTCTTTAATCACCTATAATAAATTCTAAGATTTGTTTTCGGAAACAAGTACCTGTGTAGTTAGGACTTAACATGTGATCACTTTTGGTACTGGTAAATATTTTTTCTATTTTCTGTTTGAACTTGTTAATTGTGGTAGCCTGAAAGCTGAGGAACATACTAATTATTTCTCTCTTACTCTGGTACATCATTCATTCATTCATTCATTATTTTTCTTCTTTTTTCTTAAGTATAAATGAAATCCTAGCCCTATTAATTCTTCTTGATCTGATTGCGAGACTATTCTGAGATCATTTTTCCTCTCCTTCTGGGTGCCCCACAAGACTCAGAAGCACAAACATCTGAAGGACCTCTCGACATCTTCACATCTGTCAAAGTAGAAGATGAAGGCCACTGTGTGGTGGATTTTCAACAACAGGTGTTACTCTAGGGGAAGAGTTTGCTGGTGTGGAGGGATGAGTAGAAGCCGTTCTTAATTCTTAGTTTTCAGGCTCTTTAGGAACACTTAGAAAACAAAGTTAATTTGTTTATATAAAGCTCATATTGAGAAACCACAGTGAGCAATTGCTATGTTAAAGTCATACAGGTTTTTGGTTTCAAAGTCCTACATCTTATATCAATTTTCCATCCAGAGCTGCTCAATCTTTCCATCTGGGGTTATGCCTTCTGATGCATCTAGAATCCATGAAATATTATTTAGAAGGGGCAGCTTACTTGTTATGCCTAGTTTTCAACACAGTGCATGGTTCTTAGAACTAGTACACAGACATTGAAATCATTTCCAAGACTAATTAAGCCAATGGAAGTTATTCAGCAGAAACAATGTAAGAGTGTGAAATACTATCTATATTATCTGCCTTACAAAAGTCTCTAGAATCATTGCCTCCTTTGCTCACTGGTAGTAAAACTCTAAATTACAGAAACAATAGAAGCACTGTGTTTAACCCAAAATATCACTGAAATCCCATTTTAGGAAAATCTGTTTCTTTCAAATTTCCTCAGAGAAGTACAAAGTGTTGCTCAGTGTGCAGTTATCTGCCGGTATAAATGGTATAAATGGATGATTACTTAAATACGGCTTCTTTTAGAAGGGAGTTAGAGGACTTTACAAAAGCATCACGCTGTGCTTGGCATACAGGTGAGCCTCTTGCAAGTAAATAATTTGACTTAAAGGATTGTTAGAAACTTTTCTTATCTCTTTATCCTGGCAATAATTGCTAATCTGCTTTTTAAAAATCAATTGGGGTTTGATTCCATCCCAGTATCTTTAAACTCAGGAGTTGTTTAATAAAAAAAGTGGGAATAAAAAAGTGGGTGAGAGTGTTAAAGATAAATGGTCATCTTCCTCTAAACACCAAGAGGCATTGCCTTTTCTACCCTTGTAGCATGGAGCTATTTAACCAAAAGCTGCCCCCTAGGACTTGCAAACAATATTCCTTAAATAAACCAAAGATTTAGAATTTTGGAACAATGTTCATCTCAGATATGTTCAGAAAGACTTCAGTTTCTCAGCCTACTACTCTCAGAGAGGTGATTTCCACCTCAAACCCTCTGTAGTACTATGGAATCAGTGAGTTGACCCTTTTCTCCGGGTACCAAGGAAACCCTTTTGCTGAAGTTGTACTTTCCCTGACTCTTATGTTACTCTTTCAGTGTGAACTTCTGATACCCGTGAACTAAAACTCCATTGCTTAACCCATCACGTTCTCCCTTCGTGTTGAAGCATGGAGTACCTATCTACAGCAGATTCTCAAGACTTTACATCAAATTTTTATAAGCATTGGCACATGAGATTTTTCAGATTTTGTGGTTAGCCTTGCCTTTCTCACTTGCTTACAATTTTCTTTTATTAGGGCAAAATACCACAAAAGTTAGTGTATTTTATTCATCTAGGTAGAAGTTTGTCTACCCCTGCTAGCCACCAAACCAGGACATTCCACTGTTTAGAGGAGAACCAGTAGGAATGTGGATGGCTCAGCAGAAATCCAACCCCACTGGAGAGAAAAACATGCAAAGTGTCCAGTAGATGGGCCTATGGTCTCACCTTCCAAAGGTCATGTCATGGACAAGTAGGCATGCCAATCTAAGCACCATAATTACATCTCCCAGTTGGCATCCAAATAAAACCAAAGATTTAAAAACTGCTTCCCAAATATATTTCTTAGTTCTATTTCATCATTGTTCTGTGGATCGTGTAGGAATGCCCCAATGTATTTCACAGAAGAGGAAAGTAACATCAAAGGAGATTCCCAAGCTGGCATAAGCTAGGTCTTATTTTCAATTCAATGTTGACATCAATTTCCTCTTTTTCCTCATCTGAGCCAAACAGTCTCCACTTCTCTGTTTTCCTCAGGTACTAGATTTTTGCAATAACAATGAATCTGTTTCAACAAAAGGTATAATTCCAGTCCTTCTGGTAGAAGAGATAACAAAGGCCTACTGATGATAAGGGAAATTACTAGAATTTCCATGGAGTGTAGGTATCACTGACAAATACTATATCTTGTTTTAAGGAGTCAAAAGACCACTAGATTTTTTTCATTATTATTTCACATTTTTACCATGATACTTTATCCTCAGTCATTTACTAGCAAAGGATACTACTTTTACTGAAAATATCACATCACCAATTTGGTAGCGATAACCATTTCTGAACAGAAAACACTGGGGCAATATTTTTCAAAGATGACCGTCCACAATATCTCTCATCCCACTAGTTCTTCTAACCCTTACCGTTCACATTTTAAGAAGCAGAGTCTAATTCTCCTCTTTCCTGTAGCAAATAAATAATGATGGATATCTGTGTGGCTACCAAACTTAGATCAGAAAGAATGTTGCATGTTCCACTTTGCTTGATGGTCTATTCATACTTGTCTGGAATTGTCATATAAGAAGTCAGACTGTCCTGAGGCCATCATGCTAGGAGGAAGCCCAGACTAGTCAGTCCTCCAGGAGTGACCACAGGAAGAAGCCCTGAAAATATATGAAGATGAAAGACGGAAGGAAGGGAGGGAGGAAGTAAAAAGGAAGAGAAGGACAGGCCTGACCAGCCCCCAGCTCCCCCTGTCCACTAGTTCAGCTATTATTTTTTCACAACCAGATAAATGACTCCAAGTCTGATATACCTAATTGAGTCTGTCCCAGATTCATGATCCACAGAAACTAGGAGATAACAAAATGATGATTGTTGCTTTAAGCTGCTAACTTTGGGGGTAATTTGTCATGCTGCCATTACCAGAACAGACACTGTTCCCTACAGCATAGAAGAAAGTGCTTATGAATGTGTTTCTCTGAGACATCTGTAATCACTGCAAGATAAGAATTGGAGGGATGATGAACTGACCACCAAAATACTCACTTCCTTTTACACCTTTAATTTGAATATGCCTCAGAGAAAGAACTGAGAACCTATATGGCTCACTAACCTACACATGCATCTTACAGCACCAGATTGTGTGAGTTTATACTCACCGAACAGCATCATTTTCAATATATGCAGTTTCTTTCAATACTGGATCTAGAGCTCAGTTAGATTCTACTATATCCATTCCCTCCAGCCCTAGAAATACTTTCACTTTATAGATGCAAGAACTAAATAGCATTACCTGGTCTCCTCACTTGATAGCAATAAGCTTTGCAAAATAGGTTTTTCTTGTTGTCATAGGCTTATTTATTTTGAAATATATTTATTTTCATGTGAAGCTGAATGTTCTCATACATATTGTACCTTCTATTCCTTAGAAAAAGTTCACATGCTTGTCATGGCGGCAGCATGCATACGCCTGATGTGCTCCACTGGTGCAGAGTGGATAATGTCTACATTTCATACTCCCTTTCTTCTCACTAATTTTCCAAAGTGGGTGTTTGGCTCCTGTTTGTTTGTTTGTTGTTTTGTTTCTGGTTTTGTTTGTTTTGGTTTGGGGTAGGCTTTTTTGAGGGTTTTTTTTTTTTTTTTTTTTTTTTTTTTTTTTTTTTTTTTTTTTTTTTTTTTTTTTTTTTTTTTTTTTTTTTTTTTTTTTTTTTTTTGCATTTTCCATTTTGCAAAGCTTGGGTATAGGGAGAAAGAGGAAGCAATGCTATCAGTTTTGAAGAAAGAAACGGTAAATCTGCAAAGATTTCTACAAATAATCTGCTATTAGATATTCTGCTGGGCTGGGATGATGATACTCATTCAATGTTATATGTTGGTAATGTTCAGGTTGGTGGCAACTCAAATCACAGTCAATAAATTTCACTTTTGTAGTTTTCGTTAATATCACAAGAAATTGCTCTACCATGTTGACAATCATTTATGTTCTTAGTAAAGGGTGGATAAGTGTGAGCATTAGCTACTTGAATATCACATTTATTTTAAAAATTAATTAGGCAATGCCAAGGTTAAGAAGTCTGCTATTTTTATGAGTCAAATGAAAAACAGGGTATGGTCAACACTGTTCACCTGCTTTAGAACATGACATATATATAAAATTTAGTCATTTGTTATTATGGGCTTTCCATAGATTTTTATTTATTATTATTATTACTCACAGTTCTTAAATATGCTTCCACGATTCCTGAGCTTTTCCCCATTTTCATTGAGTTGTTTATGTCCTTTTAGCAGCTTAGTAATTTACATGTACTTAATACTCATTCTAGGATAATGAATGCATACCTTCTATATCTCACGGGGCCCTATTCATTTCCTCTTTTGAAAACACTATCAGCACAAACTACCCACATTCAATCTGCCTACGGTTTTGGCAGAGCTTGAAAATGTTATGATTCCAAGATACACCATTAGCTTAATATCTGATCTCATTAAACTATGTTGCTTTCTAAGCATAATGTAAACAGAGTAGAATTATTAACAACGTCCCTGAGTCATACGTTATAATTTATTTTTATAGCAGCTAGTTGTCAAATGAGGATGTCTGTCTTAACATAGTGTTTGTATTTCATTGTGTCCTGTGCCTTCGCTGTTGATGAAGAAACAATTCTGCTTTCAAGGATATGAAAGAAAGAAACAAACTGTAAAGCAAAAAACCTTATTTTTACTCTCATGTATTCATATGAACAAGATTTTATTTATAAACAGATTTTTTAAAAATCCGGAGGTCTGCGTTTTTATTTATTTTTATTTATTTATTTATGTATTTATTTATTTATTTATTTTTGCGGTACTAGGGATTGAACTCAGGGGCATTCTACCTCTGAGATATAGCCCCAGCCCTATTTTTTATTCTTTATTTTGAAACCGATTCTCACTAAGTTGCAGAGTGCCTCACTAGATAGCTGAGGCTGGCCACGAACCCGGATCCTCCGGTCTCAGCCTCCCAAATGCTGGGATTACAAGCGTGTGCCACCACACCCGGCTTGGAGGTGTGTGTTTTTAAAAGGTCTTCTCCATTATTTTCTGTTTCTTATTTGGCATTAAATAGGAAAATAATTCAAAATTATACTTCAACTATATAAAATATAGCATAACTACATATATTTTTACTGTAAATATCTAGTGTGGTAATTAACACTTTTATGATGTCAATATTGACAGCTATTGAGCTTAAGATAGCATCATTATTTTTTTTTCTTTCTTTCCCTAGCAAAAGGAAAACCAACTCTTTTCTGGATGTACCAAATTTTGACTTGATTTTTTCCAGAGCAAATGAATCCTAAGTTTGCTATTTACACTGCTCACCTTTTACTAACAAAATCTAAACTGGTGTGTGTGGGGGTGGGGTCTGTAATAAGAAAAACAAAATGAAGCTTATTAAAACAGAAAATGTTGTACCCTGAGCACTTAATTTTATTACTTTTTTTTTTTTTTTTTTTTTTTTTTGGAGAGTAGCTAAAAGTAAGCAAAAGCTTCTTGAAGGAAACACTGAAGTGTTCTCTGTTGGACACTATGCTGTATTGGTGACTTGAATAAGAAAAAGCTCTTAAAATATGTTATATCATTTGATTAGGTTTATATAAAATACATAGATGTCTAAAATTCTCTGTAGACTCATTTCAGACTCTACATGGACTATCAGAAATGACTGACCTGGCTTCCCTAGCATGGTTTCAAGCAGTTCTGACCAGTGTGAGAGCTAGCAGAGTCCAGAGATCAAGACTATGAAGCTTTCCATATGGGACACTTAGCTCATCTTGTAAAAAGTAAAAAAAAAAAAAAAAAAGAAAGAAAAGAAAGAAACTAAGCTGGGTGTGGTGGTGCATGCCTGTAATCCTAGTTCTTGGGAGGCTGAGAGGCTGAGATAGGAGTATCTCAAGTTCTAGAGCCTCACCAACTTAGTGAGACCCTGTTTGAAAATAAAAAATAAAATCAGAGCCGGGCGTGGTGGCGCACGCTTGTAATCCCAGCATTCGGGAGGCTGAGACCGGAGGATCCGGGTTCGCGGCCAGCCTCAGCTAGTCAGTGAGGCACTCCGCAACTTAGTGAGACCCGGTTTCAAAATAAAGAATAAAAAATAGGGCTGGAGGTGTAGCTCGGAGGTAGAATGCCCCTGAGTTCAATCCCCAGT
>PVLC010025489.1:0-23643 GCA_004027655.1 Graphiurus murinus | reverse complement strand
AGAACATATGTTTCTTTACTCTTTGTGACTGGCTAATCTCACTTAACATAATGTTTTCCAGTTGCATCCATTTCACTGCAAAGAACATGATTTTGTTCTTCTTTATGGCTGAGTAAAATTCCATTGTGTACATATCCCATAGTTTTGTAATCCATTCATCTGTGGATGGACATCTTGGCTGCTTCCATAGTTTGGGTATTGTGAATTGAGCCGCTATAAACATAGATACACATGGGTCAGTCTGATAGTTTGGTTTCCATTCTTTTGGGTATATACCCAGTAGTGGAATTGCTGGGTCATATGGTAGGTTAATTCCCATTCGTCTGAGGATCCTCCATACTGTTTTCCACAGTGGTTGCACAAGTTTGCACTCCCACCAGCAATGTATTAGGGTTCCCACTTCTCCACATCCTCGCCAGCAGGTGTTGTTGTTCGTGTTTTTTATGATTGCCATTCTGACTGGAGTTAGGTGAAATCCCAGGGTAGTTTTGATTTGCATCTCCCTGATTGCCAATGATTTGGAACATTTCCTCATACATTTATTGGCCATTTGTATTTCTTCTTTTGTGAAGTGTCTATTTAGATCCTTTGCCCATTTTTTGATTGGGTTATTTGCTTTCTTAGTTGCGATTTTCTTGAGTACTTTGTATATCCTAGATATTAGACCTAGTTGGTACATTGTAAACATACATCTTTGTTAGGTACAAGCTGATAAAGGCATATATGTACACATTTCTCATTTAACCCCTTTCCCAATTCCCACCCCGCTCTCTCACCCTCCCTCTTTCTCAAGTTCAGTTTAGTGATTTACCTTGATATATTTGTGAAAGTATACCATGTGCATTAGGGTGACCCCCCCCCCTGTTTATCCCCCTCAGTTAAGTCAACTTCTTTGCTTATAGAGGGTCTCTCTTTTTTCATCTGGAGACCTTCTTATGCCCTATCTTCTCCCTAGCATTTGCATATTAGGGAGAACATATGCTTTTTTTACTCTTTGTGACTGGCTAATCTCACTTAACATAATGTTTTCAAGTTGCATCCATTTACCAGCAAATAACATGATTTTATTCTTCTTTATGGCTGAGTAAATTTCAATTGTGTACATATCCCATAGTTTTGTAATCCATTAATCTGTCGATGGACATCTTGGCTGCTTCCATAGTTTGACAATTGTGAATTGTGCAGCTATAAACATAGATACACATGGGTCGGTCTAATAGTTCGGTTTCCATTCTTTTGGGTAGATACCCAGAAGTGGTATTGCTGGATCATATGGTAGGTTAATTCCCATTCGTCTGAGGATCCTCCATATTGTTTTCCAAAGTGGTTGCACTAACTTGCAATCCCACCAACAATGTATTAGGGTTACCACTTCTCCACACCCTTGCTAACATTGGTTGTTGTTTGTGTTCTTGATGGTTGCCATTCTAATTGGAGTTAGGTGAAATCCCAGGGTAGTTTTGATTTGCATCTCTGATTGCTAAATATGTGGAACATTTCCTCATACATTTATTGGCCATTTGTATTTCTTCTTTTGTGAAGTGTCTATTTAGATCCTTTGCCCATTTTTTGATTGCATTGTTTTTTTAGCTGTGATTTTCTTGAGTTCTCTGTATATCCCAGATATTAGACCTCTATCAGAAGAGTAGCTGGCAAAAATTTTCTCCCATTCTGTGTGCTCTATGTTGAGGTTCTTGATAGTTTCCTTTGCTGCACAAAAGATCTTCAGTTTAATGCAATGCCATGTATTGATCTTCCTTTGAGTTGCTTGTGCTTTTGGGGTCTTGTTGAGAAAGTTTTTACCTGTGCCTATGTGTTGAAGTGTTGGGCCTATGCCCTCTTCAAGTAGCTGCAAGGTCTCTGGCCTGACTTTCAGGTCTTTGATACACCTTGAGTTGACTCTTGTGCAGGGTGAGAAAGTGGGGTTTATTTTCATTTTCCTGCATATGGTTAACCTGTTTTGTCAACACCATTTGTTAAAGAGGCTACTATTTTTCCAGTGTATATTTTTGGCTCCTTTGTCAAAAATCAATTGACTGTAAGCACATGGGTCTGTTTCTGAGTCTTCTATTCTGCTCCATTGATCTATATGTCTGTTTTTGTGCCAATATCATGCTGATTTTATTACTGTAGCTTCTAGTAGAGTTTGAAGTCAGGTATTATGATACCTCCTGTATGGTTCTTTTTGCTAAAAACTACTTTGGCTATCCTGGGATTTTTGCTGTTCCAGATGAATTTAAGGACTGATTTTTCTATGTCTGTGAGGAGTGACCTTGGTAATTTCATGGGTATTGCATTGAATCTGTAGATCACTTTTGGAAGGATGGCCATTTTGATGATATTTATTCTGCCTATAAAAGAGCATGGTAGATCCTTCCATCTTCTAAGGTCTTCATCGATTTCTTTTTTCAACTTTTTATAGTTTTCCTTATAGAGGTCTTTTACCTCCTTGGTTAGGTTTATTCCTAAGTATTGTATTTTTGGAGGTGCTATTGTGAGTGGAATTGTTTTCTGGATTTCTTTTTCAGTGGATTTATGGTTGGCATACAGAAAAGCTTCTAATTTTTTAAGATTGATTTTGTATCCAGACAAAATCAAGAGGGTCCCATTTCTTTCTATTTCCCAGAATAGTTTGAGGAGTGTTGGGATTACCTCTTCTATAAATGTTTTATAAAATTCATTTGGAAAACCATCTGGCCCTGCGCTTTTGTTTGATGGTAAACTCTTTATTGCTGTTTCTATCTCTTTGACATTTTGCTGAATTTGTTGATCAGTTCTATAAGTTTTTTGGGTGAGTTTGTTGGGTCTTCTAAGTATAGTATCATGTCATCTGCAAAAAGGGATAGTTTTAGTTCTTCTTTCCCTGTTTTTACCCCTTTGATTTCCTTCTCTTGCCTTATTGCTCTGGCTAGAGTCTCAAGTACTATATTGAACAGAAGAGGTGATAGTGGACATCCTTGTCTTGTTCCTGTTTTTAGTGGGAACTCTTGCAGTTTTTCTCCCTTTAATATGATATTGGCTGTGGGTCAATTGTATATTTCCTTTATGATGTTGAGGTAAGTTCCTTCTATTTCAATTCTCTGAAGTACTTTTAGCATGAATGGGTGTTAGATCTTGTCAAATGCTTTTTCAGCATCAATTGAGACGATCATGTGATTTTTGTCTTTGATTCTGTTTATGTAGTGAATTACATGGGTTATTTTTCGTATGTTGAACCAGCCTTGCATCCCTGGAATGAACCCGATTTGGTAATGGTGTATAATTTTCTTGATGTGATTTTGAATGCAAATTGCTAGTATCTTGTTTAGCAGTTTTGCATATAAGTTCATCAATGATATAGGCCTATAGTTTTCTTTTCTTGAGCTGTCTTTATTTGGCTTTGGTATTAATGTGATGTTGGCTTCATAGAATGTGTTTGGGAGGGTCCCATTTCTTTCTATTTCCCGGAATAGTTTGAGGAGTGTTGGGATTAGCTCTTCTATAAATGTTTTATAAAATTCATTTGGAAAACCATCTGGCCCTGGGCTTTTGTTTGATGGTAAACTCTTTATTGCTGTTTCTATCTCCTTGATTGCTATTTGTCAGTTTAAGTTTTCTGTAGGGAGGTTTATACGTATCTAGAAATTTGTCAATGTCTTCCAGATTTTCCATTTTGTTGGAGTATAGTTTTTCAAAACAGTTTCTGATGATCCTCTGTATTTCCATACTGTCGGTGGTAATATCACCTTTTTCATCTCTTATTTTGGTAATTTGAGTTGATTCTCTCTTTCTTTTGGTTAGATTGACCAATGGTTTATCGATCTTGTTTATTTTTTCAAGAAACCAGCTTTTGATTTTGTTGATTTTCTGTATGACCTTTTTATTCTCTGCTTCATTAATTTCTGCCATGAATTTCTTAATTTCCTGTCTTCTACTAGCTTTGAGGTTGGACTGTTCTTTTTTTTTTTTTTTTTTTTTTTTTTTTTTTTTTTTTTTTTTTTTTTTTTTTTTTTTTTTTTTTTTTTTTTTTTTTTTTTTTTTTTTTTTTTTTTTTTTTTTTTTTTTTTTTTTTTTTTTTTTTTTTTTGAGTGCTTTGAGCTGTGTCATTAGGTTATTTATTTGGTGATTTTCTTTTCTTCTTATGTGGGTACTCAGTGCTATAAATTTTCCTCTTAGTACTGCCTCAAAGTGTCCCAGAGAACAGCACCATTCTTAACAGACTCCAAGGCCCTACATTCATAAGATCTTGGCTACCTCCCCACCTCCTGCTCCCCATCCACCTGCATGCCACCATATTGGCCCCTCATACATGCCAGGCATATTTTTTCCTCTAGTTGAACAACAAAAACCTCCTGCACTGTGAAAAACAGAACAATAGTTCAAATAGGTTGACAGATTCAAAAATTAGAACTCAAGATACATTTACCCTTAGAATTAAGTGTTAAATTCAATAGATCTTAAGAAAGATACACACAGTGTTATTAATCAAAATGAAGTGAATTGTTTTTAAATAGCATCATTATAAGTCATGATTAATTGACTATGAGGAATGAGGGAAAGCACAAACCAAAAATGATCCTCAGGATTTCTTATGTGGTGTTCAGTTTATCTACTTGGGACCAATTAGACTGAATAGGAACTAAGAGTACCTCCAGTTCAAGAAGTAATGAATTATCAACTTTTGAAAAATGAGTAATCTTCTTACAAATAGATGAGTAATTTTCAATAGTAGGACCTCAAGATGCATTCCCTTAAGTTAGACTATACCGAGGGGTTCACTTAACATCTCAAAAGGAGATTCTAATCATGTACCTGACTATATTTATTTTTAACAAACTTTAATTTTATAGAAAAATGGCAAAAGTAAACCAAAGTGTTCCATATACTCCACATCTTACATTGATATGGTACATTTGTCATAATTCATTAAACAACATTGAAATATTATTATTAAGTACAGTCCTTACTTTATTCCAATTTTCTTAGCTTTTACTATCATCTTTTTGATCTAAGATCTCATTCAGGACCCCATTACACTTGGTTAACATGACAGTTTTCAGACTTCCCTTATTTTTGACGACCTTGACAGTCTTGGGAAGTACTGGTTAGGACTTCTATAGAATTTTCCTCAATAGGAAGAGGAAAAGCAAGGAGATAAAGTGCAATTCTCATCACATTATACTAAGGGTATGTATTATTAGCATGACTGACTCCAATCCTGAGTCACCTGTTTACTTTTCTAGCATGCATGTATAGTGGTTTCAGAATAAATCTATACTCCTGTGAAATAACTTTATTAAATAGATACTGTACTTCTGTCTTTATTTTTTGTATGTGGTACTGGGGATTTAACCCAGAGGCATTCTACCAATGAGCCATACTCCCAGCCCTATTTTATTTTATTTTGAAACAGGGTCTTACTAAGTTGCAGAGTGCCTTACTAAGTAGCTGAGGCTGACTGTGAACTTGCAATCTTCCTGTCTCAGCCTCCTGAGTACTGGATTGTCTTCATACTGTTGAATTTTAAGAGCCATTTGTATATTTTAGCTAGAAGCTCTTTATCAGATACATGTTTTGCAGGTATTTTCTCCCAGTCTCTGGATTGTCTTTCTTTATTTTTATAATGTATGTATTTTTTGTAGAAAAGTTTTTTATTAAAGGCCAACTTATCAGGGTTTTTTTTTTTCCTTTCATGAATTATGCTTTTGGCATTTTATCTAAAATATGCCACCAAACATGAGGTCATGTAGATTTTATCCTGTTTTATTCTAAAATTTTCACATTTTACATTTAGATCTGTGATCCATTTTGAGTTTCTTCTTTTTTTATGCAGACATCTGTATTAGTTTCTTGTTGCTCTTATAGCAAGGTGGCTGAAGACAATAGAAACTTGTTGCTTTATAGCTCTTGAGATTAAAAGTCTGAATCAGGTGTCACTGGGTAAACATCGAGAGGTCTGCAGCACTGTGATTCTTCTGGAGATTCCAGGGTAATGCAGCTTCTTACCTTTTCCAGCATTTGAAGGTACCCATACTAAGAGATGTGTGGGCTCATTCTTAGCTCTTCAAAGTCAGTCCACCATCATACCACTGAGTCCTTCTCAGTCAGCTTCCCTCTGGTTCTCTCTTCCTTGCCTCCCTCTCCACTTTTACTGACCTCTGTGATTACATTGGGCCCATCTTCATAATCCAGTATAATATCTGTTGCTAATCGAGATACATAGCAAACTTAATTTTATCTGTATCCTTAATTTCCTTTTGCCATGTAGTCTAATATATTCATGAGTTCTGGGAATTAGCACATGGACTCTGAGGGCCAATTATTGTACCTACTGTATGTAATAGCTCCAGCACTATTTGTTGAAAAGACTATTTTTTTTTTCATTGAATTGTTTTTGTACCTTTTGTTAAAAGCAGTTGGCTATATTTGCCTGGACTCACTGTGGTTTTATATTTTCTGGCCAAATAATAATGTTAAGGCATGTTTTATATGCCTTTCAGATGACTTCTTCTGTGAAATATATAGTCAAGTCTTTTTCTCCTTTTTTCCTGTTATAGTTTGTCTCCTTATTGATACTTAATTTATTCTGTATGCAAGCCTCTTGTTAAGTATGTATACTGAAATATTTTCTCTTAATCTATGACTTAACCTTTTACTTCATTAATATTGTATTTTAACAAGCAGAAGTTTTAATTTTGGTAATTTATATGTTATTTGTTCTGCGTTTTCTTTTAGGGCAGCAATGTCCAATAAAAACATAATGTGAGCCACAGACATGAGCCACATGTTCAATTTTAACTTTTCTAGCAGTTGCATTAAACAAAAGTAAAGAGAAACAGATGAATTAATTTTAATAGTTTATTGTTTAACTAAATATATCAAAATATTATTTCAAAATCTAAGCAATATAAACATTATTAGTGAGCTAGTTTACATTTTTGTGGTACCAGGTCTTTGAAATCAATGTGTATTTAAACTTAAAGTGCACCTCAATTTGGACAAGTTACATTTCAAGTGTTCAATAGCAACATGGAGTTAGTGGCCCTAGTATTAGAAAATGTAGCTCTGAAAGCTTGTTTGTTTTTTTCTTTTTTTTTAGCTTTTAAAGTCTGATCTATCTTGAAATAGATTTGGGGTATGCTGTAAAAAAGGGTCTAAATCTTGCTTTTAATATAGATACCCAGTTGCAAAAAGTATTTCTTGGAATATTTTCCTTTCCTCATTGAATTCCTCATTGAATTACTCATTGAATTAGCTCTTTTCTTGAAAATCAGGTTATTATATGCCATTTATTTCCTATTCTGCTATGTTGATTAATTTATTTATCATTGTGATGATATCAAATCACTGTTAATTACTGCAAATTATAGAAAAATTTTAAAATTTAGTAGTGTAAACCCTCCAATATCACTCTTCATCAAGTTCATCAAGTTTACATTTTCATATATATATATATATATATATATATATATATATATATATATATACTTTAAAATCAGCTTATCATCTATAATTTAAAGCCTTCTCAGATTGTGATTGGTAGGGTAATCTTTGAACTCTGATAATAATCAATTTTTTGTTATTGTTATTCATTTGAAATGCAAATTTATTTTCTTTAACTCTAAATGATTAAGAATTAAGTATGAAGCTACTTTAAAAAACTGCACACTCTCAAGTTCATTTTAGTGATTGACTTTGATATATTTGTGAAAGTACATCATGTGTGTAGGGGCAGCCCATGTCATGCGGCATTTGGCACTCACAGGCTCTGACCTTTTTTGGTCAAATATGACCCCTCTGCCCTAGGAAAACTGGTGGGTGGGTCAAGAGGTCTACCTTCCTCCCTGGCAGCAGCCAGTGACAAGATCTGCTCCCATTGGCTCCCGCCCCAACTTCACCTCCTTATCTGACCTTCCCATATATACTATTGTTTGTTCAAAAAAAGCTGAGATCCTGCAGTGCCTGGTCGCTGACTGGACTCCCTGCTCCGTGCAGTTTTTGGGGGGGGTTATCTCAACTCCCCAGGGTGGTGGGCCCAGCCGTCCACACTCTCCTTCTCGCTGGGCCCGGGAGGCGAAGGCGGCTGGTCTGCTTGGTCGACCCCTTGTTGCGGAATGCAACACATGTGCATTAGGGTGTCCCCCCCCACCCCCACCCTGTCCATCACTAAACTGACCTTGAGAAGGAGGGAGGGTGAGGGAGTGGGGTGGGAATTGGGGAAGGGGTTAAATGAGAAATGTGTGCATTTATGCCTTTATCAGTTTGTAACTAACAAAGATATATGATTACAATGCACCAATTAATAAAAAAAAAGTCTTTGGGGCATAAAAAAAATGCACACTCTCAAAAAAAACAAAAACAACAACAAAAAAACTAGTTACAAGAATCAAAGACTTTATATGGTTGATCTTAACCAGCAATGTTTTTGTTTTGTTTTATTTTTGTGGTGTTGGGGATTGAGCCCAGGGGCATTCTACCTCTGAGCTAAACCCCCAGCCTCATTTAATTTTTTTATTTGGAAATAGGGTCTCTCTAAATTGTCAAGGACCTCACTAAGTTGCTGAGGCTAGCTTTGAACCTGTAATCTTCCTGTCTCAGCCTCCCAAGTACTGGCATTAAAGACATGCACAACCATATCCAGCACTAGCTAAGTTTTTTTTTTTTTTTTTACCTATAATGCTAGAAGAGTGCAGAAAGATGTGATCAGTGCTGAATAGGCAACACTGAAGATGGAAAAACAAAGAATGTCTGGTTCAACTGCAGTGGTCGTTACAAAGGATGTCAACCAGCTTACACAGAACTTTAAAATAGTCTTTTAAAGAGAATTACATGTTTTTTTTTTTTTTTTAACTTTTCAGGAAAGTTGTAATGTTTTATAATAAATTAAAACATTTTCTCCTTAATGGGTGTGCATGCACATACACTTTTTATTTTCCTAACAATATACTGAGTTTTTAGAGATGAAAAGGTGAAAAACAAGAAGCATAAGAGAATAAATTATCATAATAATAACTAAAACAAAAAATAAGTTTAACTCAGAATAGTTCCTCAGTGTAATAAACTACTGCACTAAAAGCTAGTTTACTCTCAATTCTGTCAAATAACACCTTTTAATTGACTAGCAATCTTTCATTTTTAGAGAAAAATGATAATTCAAGATCATAATATTGATACCAACATACCGAACAATTCTTTCATTCACTCAATATTATTAAATGTCTCCTAAGGGTCAAACGCTTGGCTTGGCTGAATTTTTTTTTTTTTTTTTAGAAATTGGACATCACAGAAAGATTTATATCAACTTGATATTAAGTATAATTGAATTGTTTTAAAAATTTATAATCCATGTATGCTATTTATATGACATTTCTCTTACCTAGATTATTCTAAATGCCCTGAGTTAGATTACAAACCAGAATAATCTTTCTCTCTTTGGGAAAGGAAAGGGACTCATTAAAAATTTGTAGAGACTTTGACTCTATACTATGCAAAAGCAGGAGTTCAGAATGATCAGAGGCAAATCATCTCCTTCATCTGTTTTCTGGTTCTGGCTTAGTTTTAATACTAAAGGTAAGACCTGAATGAAATCCTAGAAGGGAATGTAATTCTTAAGCTTGTCTGAGCCTGAGATTTACCAGGAGATATTTCTTACACAGCTTATCTCTTTTTCTACTTTTAGGAATTATGCCTCAAAAGTCTGATGTGGGACTGAGAATCCTTACTGCTTATAATTCTTTTCCTCAAATTATGAATATTCATTGAGTACTGACTATCAGCACATCATGGCATTGAAGAAATTGGTGTCCACGAGATTACAAAGAAGATGATAAGTTCCCTTATGTTGTGGCACTTACTTCTAGAAGAGGAGAGAAGGCAAAGAATATAAAGGAGCAGGGTGCTCACCGACTCAGTCCACAGGCTGCAAATCTGTGTAAGGTTTTCAAATCTCTGTGGGGTTCTCATCCACAAAAACCTCCCAACAAATAGTCAGCAATTAGGGATGCCTGGATCCAAAAAGCAGTGAGGAATGAATTCCCAGGAAAGGAATAGGTCAGAGATGTTTCCTGCAGAAGGCTGGCTTGGAACATGATCTAGAGGAATTGTGGACTTTGAATGAGCCTCACAGAAATGAGGCGTAACCCCATCAAACTTTGCAGCACAATTCTGCTTCTCTTCTCTTCTTTCCCCACCATTTCTTTTCTCAGTTGTGGAACAATGTGAGTGATTTTTTTTTTTACTTACTCATAATTTCTGGTGATTTTCAAGCAGTTTAAGAAATGTTGCTGTGTTTCAAGTCAGTATTTTTTTTAAGCCATACCAACTAGCTTCTCTTGGAATTTTTCTTCTTTCCCTTTTGTTTCTTAGTTACTTGTTCTGAGGGAGGCATCATAAGAAAGGTGGCTGTTGGTATCATTGGAGCCTCTACTTTGAAACAAGAATTCAAAATAAGGGAACAGTGTTAAGTCTTTTAAGTAACTGGTATATTCTAGATATTAGTTCTTTATCAGAGGAATAACTGACAAAAATCTTCTCCCATTCTGTAGGCTCTATCTTTAGACTCCTGATGGTTTCCTTTGATGAACAGAAACTTTTTGGTTTAATGTCATTCCATTTATTAATTCGTGTTTTAATTTCCTGAGCTTTAAGCAAATGAACTAAATAGACATTTCACAAAAAAATACAAATGGCCAATAAACACATGAAACAAATATTCAATATCATTAGCAATAAAGGAGATGCAAATTAGAACTATACCAAGATTCTATCTAACCCTAACTGGAATGGCAATCATCAAGGAGTCAAACAACAATAAATGCTGGCAAGAATATGGGGAAATTGGAACTCTTACACTTTTGGTGAGATTCCATATTAGTACAGCTGCAATGGAGATCAGTGTGGAGATACCTAAGAAAGCTGGGAATGGATCCCCTCTAGGATCCAGTGATACCACTCCTGGGTATCTTTCCAAAGGGATTATAATCAGAATATTATAGTAATACATGCATACCCATGTTTATAGAAACACAATTGATAATAGCAAAATTACAGAACCAACTGAAATATTTATTAATAGATGAATGGATTACAAAATTACAGGCTATACACACAATGGAATTCTACTCAACAATAAAGAAGAGCAAAATTGTGTCATTTGCAGGAAAATGGATGGAACTAGAGAACATTATGTTAAATGAGATTAGCCAGTACCAGAAAGTGAAGGGCCATATGTTTTCTCTCATATGCAGAAGTTAGGAAGTAATCAGGATATAAGAGTAATTTTAGATAATGGAGGAAAAACTATAGTGGAATTAGGGAAGTGGTCTAGAGGAAGGTGGGGAGGAGGGATAGAGGGAGAATTAACAAAGGAAACACTCCCACTGACTTTATGTACATATGTGAGAATATCAGTGTCAATCCCAATATCTTGAATGGGGAAGGGCAAGTGAGGAGGGAGCCGGGAGGAAAGCCCACCAAGTGCTGTGTGCATGTATGTCACTATCACTGTGAACTGCATTATGATGTTAGACTATAATGCACCAATAAAAGTATGAAAATAAATAAATAAAATTCATATAAAAACAAAAACAAAATAGGGAAGAGGAGATTCCCCTTTTCTCTGACTTCAAGAAGATTAAGTGACCAGTGTTCTTACAAAAAGAAGCAAATTAATATATTATTTTTACTTAGTTAACTTGCTCTCAGATAAATATATTTGTCCTGACCATTTTTATTAAATAATAATAAATAACAAGTATCTGAAGAGTACTGTATATTTTCAAATCATTTCAGGAAAACCGTAACTTAGCAACCTCTAGGTTGATATAAAATTACCTGTGAGCAGTGCTTAGAACCACCACTGGACATTTTGGGATATGTGTTGAGAAAAGAATCTAAGCCAAGTGAAATTGCCAGCATATTTAAAGAAAGTCAGGTGTAATAAACTCATTGATATTTTACCAAGGCTTTTAACTCCCCTGACCATTTGATAACTCAGATAGTTGCCTTCTTTTAATTCTTTTTATATAAATTATAGTGATGAGAATATTTTTAATGCATTTCCAGCTTTTAAATGAAAGGTGATGTTTTAAGGTCTTAGCAAGGGGTCGTTTGATGAGTTGGGATATTTACCAGCTTCTTAAACTTTTCCTTGCTTAAATCTGAGATACACAAGTGAGAAGTTTTTCTTTTAAGACCTTTTGAACCCAATGTAACAGAGATGAGGTTTTAGTCTTATAAGAAGTTAATTAAGATAGGAAATGGACTGATGGCTTCATCCTAAGTTTCCCTGTGCTTTTTGCCATCTGATGGATAATATTGAGAAGCAGGGTGGTAAACTGTGATTCATGAAAATGTGCTGTCCATTCCTGCCCACCCCACGTGGTTTGTTTAAAATTTATATAGCAAATAAATTTATAGAAAAGCAGAATTTCAGTAGACATCCCCCTAATTTTAGGCCTGTTAACTGTCCTTGTTTTGCATTTGTAACCCAAATCTTTCATAGCTCCCACATTTTTCTGATGTCAAGTGGGTAAAGTATATGCAAAGCCACAGTGTTCTAGTGTTCTGAAACAAAATTCTTGGAGAATACTTTCTATCCTCAGAATCTTTTTTTTGTGGCGGTACTGGGGATTGAACCCAGGGGCATTCTACCTCTGAGCTACACCCCAGCCCTATTTTTTATGCTTTGTTTTGAAACAGGGTGTCAATAAATTGTGGAGAGCCTCACTAAATAGCTGAGGCTGGCCATGAACCCAGATCCTCTGATCTCAGCCTCCCAAGTACTGGGATTACAAGCATGCACCACCACACCGGCTCCACAGAATCATTTTTAAAGTGAGAGTGAATATGGCAATTTGTAATCTCACTCAGTTGCCCAACAGGGCAAAAAATATTCGATGCAATGCCCATCAATGTCTGATGTTTTTTTATGTTGCATATGTAAAATGAAAGAAAGAGATTCTAAGCCTTTAAATCACTTAATTGCTTTATTGCAGGGAACTCTACCTGAGACAAGTAACTCTATCTGAGACCCTCTATCTAGATTGGAAAACTTTTTAAAAAGTTTTGTTGGTTTAGGGACTCTGAATCTTGTTCTGAGTTCAGAATCCAATTCCACTCCTGATGACTTACACATGTCATAAGCATGAAAGAAAATGCTTTCGTGTATAGAAGCTCAAGAAATAATTTTGTAATGGTATAAAAGAAACTGAACCATAGGCTGGTTTAAGAGAAGCAGTTTTTCATCTCAAAATAATACTGTGATTACCAAAATGTACTAGATAAGACTTACTTGTTCAATTCTTAAGGGGCCATTTCTACATAGTAACAAGAAAAAAATAAAATTACTTTTTTAAAAATATCATTTACATTAACATCAAAATTATCAAATAAGTAGAAATACATTTACTGCAAGATTATTGATTCTATCTTGTCAGTATTACCCATGGTATATAGATTATTGTCTATATTAGAAAAGAAAGGCATGCAAAATGATACACACAAATTTTGAATACACAAATGAATACACAAATTTTGAAGCATGTTTTCATTATCATTCAATTTGAAATATTTTAACAGTTTCCTTGTGATTTTTGTCTTTGCTCCATATTACTTAGAAATTTTCTGTTTAATTTCTAAATTTACAAACTATTTCATTGCTATAAGCTTTTCTATTTACATTCTTTGTGGTCAGAGGTCATATGATGTATTTAGTCTTCTCCATTTACTAAGATTTATTTTATGGCCTGGCATATGGTTTAGTTTGATAAGTTTCCTACATGTAATTGAATATATCTAAATAAACTCAAGTTGGGTATGATACTCTAATACATATCATTTAGGCCAAGTCAATTGATGGTATTTAAATTTTCTCTAATCTTACTTTTTGTTCTTCTTTTCTATTAATTATTGAGAGGCATTAAAATATCTAACTATGAATGTGGTTTTGATTATTTTCTCATTATTTCTGTCAGATTTGTTTAATATGCTTATGGCTGTATTTTTAGGTGTACACATATTTAAGATTGCTTGCTTCAATTAATTAGCTGTTTCATCATTATGAAATAACCCACTTTATTTAGTTGTACTTCTTATCTCAATATCTGATTAGATTGCTGCTAAGAGAGCCACTTGAGCCTTAGTATGTATATGTAGTATGTATATGTAATATTTGTAGAGAGCAAGTTTTTCTCTTATTTTTTAGGCCTCATCCATTTTGTTAATTCTGTCTTTACAGTGGGTAGATGATTGATTCTTGATTTTCTGTTTTATCTGAAAATTTCTACTTGCAATATGCTTGGGTTTATGTATACCACTAATTATTTGTTTTCTCTATTTTTTCATTTGGAATTTTTGTATGTTTGTTTGTTGTTCTTCTATTAATCCTTTCCTTCTCTTCATTTATTCCTTTTTTTTTTCTTTTCAGCCTGAACAACTTCCCTAACATGCCTTGTAGTGAAAATCTGTTTAAAATGAATTATCAAAGATTTTGATTTCTGAAAACTAGATTCTAGTTTTTGAGGTAGTTTAATAGATATTTAACCCAGGGTTTTGGGAAGAGGCCACATTATAGATGTATTAACTCTTGGCCTTCGTAGATATGCTACCTCTTTATCTATATATGTATCTACTGCCTTTTTATTCTGGATGCTTTTAATATTTGCTTTTTATTTCTAATTTTGAGCAGTTTGGTTAGGATGTACTTAAGTGCCATTTTCTTTATATTTATCCTGCTTGGAGTTTGCCTAACTTCATATATATATGAAAGAACATAGTTCAATTTTTTATTGGCCTAAAACACCAAAAACATAAAAGACATAAGGAAGCCTTCTAATCTGAGCTTTTTTAAAAATGTGCTTTTATTGGTGCATTATGGTCTCACATCATAATGTGCATCATGTTGACATTAACATAGATCTATATATTTTTAATTTAAATTTAGAAAATTAAAGGGCATTTGTTTCTTCACATATTTTTTCTGCCCTAATTTTTCCTCTCATTTGATTTAGCTACAGTTATGTTAGATTGCATGAAACTCTAGTCACATTTTTCAACTTTTCAAAGAATTCTCATACTGTAGAATTTCTCTTGATTTATCTTGAAGTCTACTGATTTGCTTGTCATTTCCAATCTGCTTTAACTCAACCAGTGACTTTTTAAAAGTTTCAAAATATTATATTTTTCACTTCTAGAGCATCCTTTTTTTGCCATTTTATAGTTGTTGTTGTTATTGATTCTGGTGAGATTACCCATCTTTTCACCTATTGTATCCATTTCTTATTTTATGTCCTTGAAAACTTCTGTAAAAATTATGTTAGAATCATTGATAATTCTAGCACTAAGGTTACTTCAGGGTCTATTTTTATTTACTTATTTTTTCATTTATAAGTCACGGATTTTTTTTTTTCATGTCTGTTTTGCTGCAACTGTAAGGAGGACTTGGAAATAATACATTGTATGGATCTCATTTTATAGTGTCTTTCAAACAATTAAGTTACTGGCTAGTTGTTATTTTTGAGTCTCTAGCTTAGTTTTTATTTATTTATTTTGTTAGGGAGGACTTTTTTTTTTTTTTTTCCCTCATTCTTAATGTAAGACCCTTACCTCAAGGAACGTTTCTGACTTCTTAGGTGTGGTCCTTCTGAGGTTAAAACTAAATGTTTCAGTGTGTCAGTGAAGTCTTTCAGCTTTGGTTGTCCTGGAATTCCCAAGACAATACAAAGTGTTGCATCTCCATTTAGCACAGTACTGAAATTGCTGTGTCTGCTAGTCCTCAAAGAGTCTAAGGGAGTGCATGTGTAGCCCAACCAAGGACTCTGTATTAGTCAAGGTTGTTCAGGGAAACAAAACAAACAGGATCTATATCTATAGCTACCTAGATTTATTTTAATGAGTTGACTCATGTGATGATGGGGTTGACAAGTCCAAAATCTCCAGAGCAGGCTTTCAGGCTGTGTACTCAGACAGAATTCCTACCTTATAGACATGAGGCAGAATTTCCTTTTCTCCATGAATCCTCAGGTTTTGCGCGTGTGTGTGTGTGTGTGTGTGTGTGTGTGTGTGTGTGTGTGTGTGCTCATGCTGAGGATTGAACCCAGGGGCTTTCTACCTCTGAGCTATACTCCTGGCCCTATTTTTTTTAGATAGGATCTCATCAGTTGCAAAGGGCCTCATTAAGTTGCTGAGGCTGACTTTGAACATGAGATTCTCTTGTCTCAGCCTCCCAACTACCGAGATTACAGTCGTGCATCACTAGGCACCATGGCCAGCTCAGGTTTTGCTCTTAAATCTTCAGGCTGATTGGATGAGGCCCACCTACACCAGCAAGTGTAATCTTCTTTATCTAAACCAAGTTATTATGAATGCTAAGCACATCTACAAAACGTCATCACAGCAATGTCTAGACTAGTGTTTTGTTTTAAGTTTTTGCTTTTGGGAGTTCTAGTGATCAAAACTGGGGCTTCATATAGGTCTACAACTGAGCTACATCCCCAGTCCTAGACTGGTATTTGACAAACAACTAGACAGCAGAAACTAGCCAAGTTGATACAGAAAATTTAACCAGTCCAGAGTTTTTGAATACCTATTGGGTACCAAATAGACTTCACAGCACTCACTTTGCACAGCTTCCTCCTGTCAGTATTTGTTGGGTTTCCCTTCTGTACATCTTACTCATCTTTGCCCTACCCTTTCTTTCCCCTTCAGCAGCCACACTCTCTAGTGCCTGCTCCTCAGCTTAGGGAGACCTCGGGAAACTATTTGATCAGCACCTTCCAGGATCATGGTTGGAACATTCAGTAGACAGACAATTGGAGTAAATTTGGGTATTATCTTTTTCTCAGGAATCACAGATCTGTTTTATGTATTTCCCAGTGCCTGAAAACTGTTGGTTCATACATTATGCCATTTATATGGCTGTTTACAGTGGGAAGGAAGGTGTCATACCAGTTTTTTCTGTGATGGCCAGAAGGAGAACCCTAGGGTTGTATAACCAGTTCTCAGCTATCTATGTTGATAATGCTCTAATACCTCCTTTGAAATGAAGCATAAATTATATATTAGTGGTTCTAGGTTATATGTATATATTTTAATTGAAAACAAAATTAAAAGCCGGGCGTGGTGGCGCACGCTTGTAATCCCAGCATTCGGGAGGCTGAGACCGGAGGATCCGGGTTCACGGCCAGCCTCAGCTACCTAGTGAGGCACTCTGCAACTTAGTGAGACTCGCTTTCAAAATAAAGAATAAAAAATAGGGCTGGGGGTATAGCTCGGAGGTAGAATGCCCCTGAGTTCAATCCCCAGTACTGCAAAAAAAAAAAAAAAAAAAATTATTAAAGGCATATGCATCCTTTTAAGGCTTCCCACCTTAACCGACACCTTATATTTAATGACAAATCCCAATTGGCTTGGAGATGGGGGCCTCTATTATAACCTATCCAAACATAGCCTAAATGCAATACAAATTGCCAAAAGCTTGGACATTCTTTAATAATACATGTTTTCATGGAAATGGTTATGCAAAGAATGGGTTAGAAAAATAATCAGTAACTATATTTATACTGCATAAAGCATTGTATTCATAGCTGTGGGTAATGCTTTGTCTTCAAGAAATTTACAGTGCAATGGGGGATTCTGGAAATTAAACTGTATTATATGCAATATTCAATTTTCTAAAACATTCTACATCAAGCAAACACTGTGTTCTTGTGTCTTTAGAACACCCAAATGCCTTAAGAACACAATGCTTGTTCATAGGAGCAGATGGGTGTAATTTTTCAGAAATGGACATAATTTAGACAGGTTCCATGTGCTTGAAGGAGAATTTGGTAAGTATGGAAATGAATGATCTACAGATGGTTAAAAAACATTATCTGATTATTTAAACTCTTCAATTTTCTAAGCATTCTTTTTATTCTCTGTTAGAAGGAGCACCACAGTACTCTTTACATTAATGTCCAGATATGGTTTTATAAAATCAAGCCAGGACATTAATTTAAAGAAAAGTGAGAAAGGCAGTGGTCCAGAAGAGAGCTTAGTTGAGCCAAGTGGTCTGGGTTATATCTAGACGAGTTTGGAAGAAAGTGCAATTTTCACTTCTTAAGCATACCACAGAGATGAAAAGGAGATAAGAGTAGTAGTTGAAGTCCAGTTATCACCTGGGTGGAGAGTCCAGTTATCACCTGGAAGAATCAATGCAGCATTTCATCTAGCCTGAAAGGCAGAAGTTGAATGACTCATACAAAAAAAGTAGAGTACAGCTGTTACAAAATCCTGGTATAGTGTTAATAATGTATTAAGCTTTTGTTCTTGAAGACAGCAAAACCAAACCAATTAAGAACAGAAGCCTATAAGGAAAAGAATTGGTCCTACTATGGGGAGTAATTTCAATCCAGTAGGCAAACACAAAACTTAGAACCACAATGTCTAATGTATCCATGATCAACAGATAGTGGTCCAGAATCACCATCTATATGAAGCACTTATAAACTATTGCAGAGGATATTTTCCAAAATGCATTTATGGACTGATGACTCCAGGATCTAATGATAAACAGAGTTATAGGCCATTACTATTAAGGGCATCTCTCTACAGGTAGCAAACACCAGTCAAGGTTAAATTTCCCATAACAGAACTCAGGTATTGAATGGATTACATCAGCAGATACAGTTTCAAAATTAATGCTCCAAACATAAAGACAAGAAAATAATGCCATTGTAAGAATTGAGATTCAAGGTGGTATCTGAGTCATAGCTGGTGGAAAACCAGACTGCAGATCAGCCTTCAAGGATAAAGTTGGATCTTTGTGCTCCAAGCTGGAACTCTGCAGATACTTCCAGCCATTGGTTGGAATTTACACTAGAGACAAGGATCTGGTCAAGCTGTTAGGTGGTGAAATACAGGGGTAAGAAAATAGACCATACCTGTCAAAAAGTCCTCTTCATCAATTTGGAACTAACATTTTAGAAAAACTCTCAGAATAAATAACTGGTCTAAACATTAATTAGTTTTATCAGAGTATCTTTGATCTGTAGTGTACACTCAACAGTATAAGCTTCTTATATGGCCATCAGGTTGGGTGATTTCCCAATGAAAACCTTTCATATTGATCATGAGATATATACGACTACAGATCATTAGCATATGATAAGCATAAGGATAAAAATTAGTTGGTTGCTTTTAATTCTACTGTCTTAAAGTCCACAAAGTTTGCCTGGATCAGAAGAGGAGTGTACTAATTGACAAGGACATTTTTTGCCCCTCTGCTCCATCTGTTATAATTAATGCTATTATAATTTCTTCTCCACCCATCTCTCTTTACCTATCACCATCTACCAGTTAAATGCATTTTCCATCCTTCCTTCTCTGGAATCCTATATGCTTGTGCTAGAGCATTTATTATATTTTATAATAATATCAACAGCGTATGTCATACTGTCTTTAGAATTGAGCTCTTTGGAACTAGATCCTTGGTCTTATTTTTGCCTTCTTAGGTCCTACCATTGTACCTGTTGTACAGTACTTATGCCATAAGGTTTGTTAAGCAAGTGAATGACTGAGCAAATAAATATTCATTTTTTCTTTTATTTTTCCAAAGGACTGTAGTGTGCTGTTGAATAAAAATATCAATTGTAAACCTACGTTTTCCATGTGCATTTTGTTCCTTTGAATACATTCCTTGACTCAGTGTATCCCTTCTCACCAAGGCCTCCTAAGAAAATTTTATTATTGGAGAACAGCCACTGACAACATTATCCCCCCTCAAAGGAAGAAAGTTCTTTAAATCTGAAGGAATTTTACTCTGCACCTTTGATGTGAAAACTGTATCATCTATTTCTGGTAAAGCTTGCTGTGTTATGTAAGAACATAAAGAAGGAAACGAACAGAGGCCACCAGTCTCATGTTCTGCAATCTGCAGATTTCAGCTTGAAAGCACAAACGACAGATTAAGTTCTCAAGTCTTGAGTTTTACTTGGAAGGAAAACAACATTCAGAACTATCCACATCTGATGGTGCAGTTTTATAAATGGCAAAGCTCTAAGCTTATGCATAGAACTCAGTCTGGGTCTGGCATATGTGCTCACACAATGCACCCAGAAGGGGTGATGAGCTTTCTACCTATAACTCCTTTTTGAAAGATGACACTCTGAAACGTGTTCCTGCCTGATAACATGTGAGTAAGAGCTCTAAGTCAGAACCCTGCAATCCTTTGCTGTTTGGGACAGTTCTCAACTCTGGTAGTTGTCATCTTCGTAACATCAATCTCTCTTCTGCACAGGGTCATAGAATATCCACCTTTTCCTTGATATTGGGACCATCCCCAGATGTACTCCTTTCCTTAACACCACATAGCTATGCGGTTCCTCATCTTTCTTATTCTCTTTTACTTACCTGAGCATAAATGTGACAAAGTTGTATAAGGTAATATTAACAATTGAAAAATCATGCTATAATTTCTTTCAGGAATTATACCATTTTGTAACCTGAAAGGTTAAGATTTAGGTAACTAATCATCCCAAGTGACATCTTATATAAAAGACACATCTAATTTTGTCATTTTGAATTTTTATGCAGATGATTAAGTCTATGATTTTCTCCACAAAACAGAAACATTATAACTAACCTCTGCCAACCAACTTTTTAAATTTATGTTCCATATACTGTGTGCATTTCTGAAATATATAAGTGTGTGTGCATATAGAATTTTTTCTTTCTTTTTTGGCAGACATCTTACCTTGTAAGACACATCATTTATGCCTTAATATGGATATGCTGGGGTTAAGCATTGATTTAAAAACCAATCATTGACAGCTTATTTACTTCTTTTCATCACTAAAAATCTAATAAAAACAAACTGGTTTAGGAAGGTGAGAGAAAATTTTCTTGGGAATATTTCTGTGGTTTAGCATTTCTAATGTACCTAATTCATCCTTCAAAAAACTTATTGAAGTAAGTAAATGGCCCATGGGTATAATTACACACCTGTTTCCAAATTTAGAAAATGTGTCACAGTTTGGGAAACACTGGGAGGCTAAAGAAATATTACGGTGGCAGTTAGCTGTTGAATTTGAATGAAAAAACTGTTTCTTTATTCACAAGTCTGGGTCCTTTGGCTAAAGCAGTGGTTCTCAAATGTTAGTCAATTGATCACCTGTATCAGATAAAGATTTTGAGATTCTTCTAGTAGTCAGATTTTTATAGCAGACCTCCTAGACACTTTAAATTCAGAACATCATCTGTAGGGCTTAGAGATTTATATTTTAGAAACTTTCTGAATTATTGTAATAGATAGCTAGATGTGAGAACCAGTAGGCATAACCTAATTTTGTTTAGTTCATGAAGACTTGGAATAGATCAGGGATCTTTATGCTTCAACAAGGAGCAGATAAGGAAGTTAGTTTCAAGAAGGGCTCAGTGAAGAGTAAAAACACCAAAGTGTGGCTTTGTTGAGTAAAGCAATTGTCTCAACCTCTCGTTACCTCCACTAACTTAAGGAAACATACATGCTAAGTAAAATTGTGGTCTTTTTTGTGCAGAAGAACTTCACAGATCTAGCCTCCTGCTAGCTGGCACTTCATTGCAGCTTCTTATGAGAATTTCCACCCCTCAGCTCTTCATGTATTGAAATTCTGAAAGTATCACCCTCATGCATTCTATTATTTCACTTCAGAATAATACTCTGTAAGAATGTCAACAAGAAACTATTGGAAAAATAGGGAACACTTTACTCAGAATACAAGTATTCAATATATGCTTGAAAAATATTATACATTCTCTGGTAGGCCATTATGTCCATAAGATAAACTTTGTTGACAGGATTTCTTCAGTCATCTGTAGCCTTAATAATTCTTTTTCTCTTTAATCTATCAATTCTGATAATTATGTATAAAATCTCTTCCTATTGTAGAGATTTATCTATTTTATTGCAACAATCTCCAATCTCATCTTATATATCTTGAGGATAACTTGTTCAATATACTTAGCTTCATGATTATTGTGCTTTTTTAGTGATTTGTTTTACTTCCGATTATGTAAAAGACTTCTTTATCTTTGTAAATGTTTCTTAATATCTATCTTGGTTGATATTAGTATTTCTTAGTTTGTCTGATATGTCTCTTATTTCTCTGCTTTTGGTCCTTATCTTTGTGTGTAATGTATTTAGCTGAGTTTACCAAAACCTAATTTTCACAATCATTTTTTTAAATGATAGGTTTATTTTATTCATGTTTGTTATAATTGCTGATATATTTACTTTCATTTCATTTTGTGTCAATTATTTTCTTTGCTTTTTCTTCCTTTTCTACCTCTTAATAAATTGATCAAAATTTCTGTTATTTTTCTCCCCTGCTAGCTCTTAATTATACATCACATTTCTATTATTTTAATGTTGGATGCATACTTAAGAAAGTCTAAATTTAATTGCTCTCCCTTTTTATGCCCTAAGATTGATTTTTTTTTTTTTAGAAAGAACATCAAGTATCTCCCTGGAAAACTAAATTAAGCAAATTGCTCAGTTTTCCAGTAACTAAGCATCACAATATACCAAGAGAAAACTACTTCTGAATTGAGTTAAATATATGTCCTCATTTTCTGGTGGTGGAGAAGAGAATGAAAGATTCCCTTGTGGGCCTTCTGAGGGAGTTGAGGAAGGCACTAGGCTCAAAGTTTCCACAAATCTGAATAGGCATCTCTCTGAAGACTCTAGTTATTACTCTCCACATTCCTTTGATTGAATGGTCCTCTACCCTTCATGTACCGGGAAGATAAAAACTCTCCGCATACTTCCCATGTGTTCCTTAGAGCTCCTATGACTTTCAGGGCATGATGAAGGGTATCAAGTGAGCAGATGAAGCAGCTGAATGCAACTTCTTTGGAGCATGGGCACAGTCCTAGGCTGGGAAGTTTGACTACTCTTCACCTAATCTAAAATAAGCTCTCCTTCCCTGTTGAGTAACTGGACTTGCAGTTATCTTCCCAGATTTATGCAACTTTCGAAATTTTTATTTCCTGATTCTCCTCCAGCTCTTCATTAGCTTCTTGCTCAATTTTCTCTTCTAGCTGTTCCTGCTCTGCAGATGGATCCACAGTCTCTCCAGCCCCAGGGACATAAGTTTGTTGGTGTATCTCCTATTTCTATAGCAATAAATTCTGAGCCGAGCCAACATGATCTCTGGCCAGACACTTTCTTCTCCGTAGAGCATTGACCTCTAAGGATTCTGGGAGTTCGAGATAGTAATGAAGAAAGAAGTCAGGGCCAAGGAAGTGGAGTAGAGTTCAGGGTCATTATATATACTTATTCAATCATTTATTTAGTGTCTAATTTAAGAGAACCTGATGAAAACTGGCATAAGCAAGAAAAATCATACATTGATTCATTGCTCCAAAAGTTCCAAATACAGTCATTTTCAAGTGATAGTTAATATAGTGGCTTAAAATGTATGACAAGTAGCCAGGCGTGGTGGCGCACGCTTGTAATCCCAGCATTCGGGAGGCTGAGACCGGAGGATCCGGGTTCGCGGCCAGCCTCAGCTACATAGTGAGGCACTCCGCAACTTAGTGAGACTCGGTTTCAAAATAAAAAAAAATAAAAAATAGGGCTGGGGGTATAGCTCGGAGGTAGAATGCCTCTGAGTTCAATCCCCAGTACCGCAAAAAAAAAAAAAAAAA
>PVLC010025488.1:12500-23630 GCA_004027655.1 Graphiurus murinus | reverse complement strand
GATTACAAGCGTGCGCCACCATGCCCGGCTTAAAAAAGTATTCATTTTCGATGCATGTGTATCTATGTTTATAGCTGCACAATTCACAATTGCCAAACTGTTGAACCAGCCAAGATGTTCATCAACAGATGAATGGATTACAAAACTATGGGGTATGTACACAATGGAATTTTACTCAGCCATAAAGAAGAACAAAATCATGTTATTTGCAGGTAAATGGATAGAACTGGAAAACATTATGTTAAGTGAGATTAGTCACAAAAAGTAAAAAAGGTATGCTGTCTCTAATATGCAGAAGCTAGGGAGAAAGTGGGGCGTAAGAGGGACTCCAGATGAAGAAGGAGAATCCTTAGATGAGCAAAGAAGGTGACTTAACTAAAGGTGATGGTGGGGGGAACACCCTAATGCACATGATGTACTTTCACAAATATATCAAAGTCAATCACTAAACTGAACTTGAGAAGGAAGGAGGGGGAGGGAATGGGGTGGGAACTGGGGAAGGGTTAAATGAGAGACGTGTGCATGTATGCCTTTACCAGTTTGTACCTAACAAAAATGTATGATTACAATGCACCAATTAAAAAAAAATAAAGTTCTAGTGTTAACTTTGCTACTAATTTAAAAAATTAAAAAGTATTCATTTTAAAAGTGCATTTATTTTTAGTTGACAATAATTGTGCATATTTATGGTTAAAATATAGTGCTTTGATCTATGCATATGTTGTAGAAAGATTCAATCAAACTAATTAATTATCATCGAGTTTTTAAACTACTTTTATTGGTACATTGTAATTTAACATCATCATGAGGCTTCAAGTGGCATAGAGATACATGCACAGAGCACTTGGTGTGTCTTCCTTCAAATCCCATCCTGCCACCCACCTCTCCCCATACACATCAGTTGAGAATGGTAGTGGAAACCTATGTTTTCAAAATGAAGATGGGCGGGAGTACTTCAGCTCTCCGCATCATGCACCGAGAATGTCCTTTGGCCAAAAGCAGAAATTGATTGGAATTCTGGCATTCTCGGTTTAGAGGAGAGCCGGAACAACCAGCTAGGGGGAAACTCAACATATCTACGTGAGCTTTGCGAATGCTTAATATTTCTTACACAATTTGAGTTGTAGGATGGACGTCAACGGAGCAGAACACAGGGACAGCATTTTCCAGAAAGCACGTGACAGATTGACTGTCTTTGTCAAAGGTGGCAGCACTATTAAAAGCCACGAGGACACTTGCAGGAGGCTTTGTCAGTTGCTAAAACATAGCTGGGGTTGGGGGGGGGGGTGGTTAACCACAGAGAAGATGGGCGGGGAGCAGCCCCTCCCCTCTCATGTTCCCTTACTAGATGATTCAGGGTGGTCCCAGCTCAACCTCGGAAAGCCAGATCTCTGCAGGCCTCCTGTTGCAAGTGACAGGAATCATTTGGCACCAACTGTGGATGGTGACCAGAGTGGGCAGGGCAGAGAGGTGGGGCCCAGTGCACTGGAGGAGGCAGCCTCTACTGTCACGTGCACACAGCATCATGCTAGAGCTTTGTTGCTGATGATCCAAAAAGGCATATGGTTGACAGATGCTATTTTCAGCCAGGACTGAACAAACACAAAGAAACAAAGGTCTATGTAGAACACTTGGGAAAAAATTAATAGATTTAAACACCAGCAGTGACCATGTGCACGCCGTTTACACATTCTTTGGGTTTGTGGTTTACTTCTGAAATTCACTTCCTCTTATGGGCTTGCTAGTGTCAAGAGAGGAAAGTGAGCTCTGTGTCACTTTAACCTCGTTTGCCTCAGTTTGGAGCAACTTCCACACCATGATCTGCACCAGTTATGAGAGAGAATGTCTACGCCTTTCTGTTGGACAGTGGTCTGCCTGAAGGCAAGCTCCTCATAAATCCATTTTAAATGTCACCCACTCCCACCCCTGCCTCATTCCTCACATGTGGGAGTAGCACACTACTTTGGGTATTTTAAATGCTTGATGAATGTTTGCTGAACTGAAGATGAAAGCTCATTTTCTTTTTGTTATTGTTTTTACTACTCTTCTATTGCTGCAAGGCATAGCATGTTTTTGTTTGTATATTTTTCTCCCTTCCCTCTCTTATGTGTTAGAACAGTGCACTGAGCTGGCTTTTTGTCCAGGACAGTCCCAAGTTTGGCATTAGGAAGTGATTTCACAAGAAAAGTTATTTGCCACAAGTCATGGAGAGTGACTCCATGGGGGAGTCATGAAATTCCATGAGAGGGGCTGAGGGTCTCTGGGTTGTTGGGTTGTGGTTCTTTTTTTGGTACTGGGGGATTGAACTCAGGGGCACTCTACCTCCGAGCTATACCTCCACCCCTATTTTTTTTTATTCTTTATTTTGAAGCTGGGTCTCACTAAATTGCGGAGTGCCTCACTAAGCAGCTGAAGCTGGCGGCGAACTCGGATCCTCCGGTCTCAGCCTCCCAAATTCTGGGATTACAAGAGTGCACCACCATGCCCGGCTTGTGTTGTGGTTCTTAAAGTAGCTGTTCCCCACTACAGCTCTCCTTAGAGTCCATCAGCACCTTTGGCAAAGTCATCAGCCTGCGTTGATGAAAGCAGCAAGATTAGAATCAGGATACCCAGGTCTAAGCAGGGGTTCCACCACTGTGACTCTGTGTAAGTCTCAATGCATCTCTGGATTTTAATTCATTCGTCTGTGAGAGAAAGACATGGCCTTGATGATATGATAGAATTTTTGTCTTTCACACAAATATTGAGTCTGTCCTCTTCCACCCATGCTTTACCTTTTCCTAGTATGGGTGTCTACCTATACCTCTCGGCATGGCGACCTGTGGACAGCTGTGGTGACTTTTAGAATTGTCTAGCAATGACAAGATCCTTTCCTGGTGTATCCTGGGTCAGACAAATGTGGGGCTAGTGTAGGAGAAGGTCTATGGCATGAGGAAAAGGACTTGCACAGCATAATTTTCCTTTCCTGTAGGAAGAGCTGTCTCCTAGCAAGAGTTCCCAGAAGTCTTGAGGCTGCTGCTCTTTTAGCTTAAGAATCTGGAGATGCAGAATGACTGGAGCCTGTGCTGCTGGTGTGAGTCAGACTGACCCACCACATGCCATTCTATAGAGACAACAAGGTAGAGGCTTTGAATCTACACATCTATTTCCTCTTGTTTGTCTTAGATTAAAAAAATCCAGTGGGATTGAAATAATATAACAAACACAGATTCTCTATAATTCTGTATATGACCTGCTATTGACATGTTCACCAGGGCCCACGTGAGGTTCAGATTCCCCCAGGGGCTAGTCATCTACCTGTGCTTTCTGCCTTTATTCCCCCTCTGCCTCCCTTAATCTGACAGATGGAAACATAGGTGAGAGTGAAGACGAAGACCCAGGACAGCAGCTTTGTTTTTCCCTGGACTTCACTCTATTCACCTGGGATGGGGATAAAAAAAAAAAACTGCCTTCTCTCTAAGACTTTTGTTACTAATAGTTTAGGCAATTTCTGCAAGACAATTGGCTGCCATCTAATGCTTTAATCTTTCAATTTTGACTACTGGGAACCATTGCCAAGACACACCCATGATCAGAAATACTTCAATGCCAATGCAGGTGCTCATCAGAGCAGCTGAGGTCATGTGTGGAGGGTTGCACCAGGTCCCCATGAACAGAAAAGCTAAGTGCATAACCATTTCTCTAGCAACATTCCAACTTTCCAAGAGACATAATGTATATTGTCACTGAATTGGCAGTGTTGGGATGAGTGTGTAGCAAAGTGGAGGTTGCACAGAGGGACTGCTTTCTGAGTTAAGTACCACATGGCTTGATATTTGATTCAGTGCTTCTCCTAGAACATTTGGCAGAGATATAGTGAATGATCATCTTATTTGGACTTATTAATTCCATAAGCCTCTATTTATAAGTGGCTGCAATAAAAGACAAACATAAAAATGAGAATTGACAGATGGTGCATCCATCCTTTGATGTCACCGTTGGATCAAACAGGAAAATCATTGTGAGCAAACTTTCCAAATTAGCCCAGCAGGCCTTATGGAACAGAGCACTTGGGCCTTTAGGGAGGACAACCAGGCCTGTTTTTCAGGCACCCAGCAAGGCCCAACTCACACCCAGATTCTGGAGACCTGTTAAAAAATTCAGATTTAACAAGCTCTTGGATATAAAGTTGGGACTCTTCTGAGAGTCCAGGTCAGTTTCTTGGTGGCATATGAAATATTAACTTTTTTACAGAAATGAGAAGCTATACAAGTCCAACACACACACACACACACACACACACACACACACACACACACACACACACACTCTCATACACAGAGCCTGGAATCTATATCTAGGTTGATAGAGGAAACTTGCTGGGTTGTCTTGGGGTGTGGTCTGCCTCCACATCTGGAGGCTTTTATCTGTTGCAAAGGATTCTTTTAAGTGCTTGGGAAAAGCCATCTCTGCATTTTTCTTGAGCTACATCCTTCCATCTATACCATAGCCTTTCTGACAAACTGTTCTTAATCTGAATTCTCCATTGAATTGAGCATATTAATTTGCAAAAACAAAACAAAACAGTGCTCTGTGATATTTATTGGTGGATGCACAAAACAGTTAGTAAGCAGATGTCTTTGATGCTCTACATAAGTTGGATTCCACGGGAAGAAAATGCTTAGATGGATCTAGAGGCTTACTGAGTGGGGAGATAATGCCTGTAGAGCAGGGAGGGAACAGGATTGAGCACGGAACTTCTTCAGAGACCCATGCAGCTTGTATACCTAGGAAATAGAAAGGAAGAGAAAGAAGAACTGAACTCACAAACTACAGGGCAGATCTGACAAAGCCTTGGGAAATCCAAAAGCACACTGTCAGCACAAAAGCTAAGGCTGGTCCTAAACGTGCCAGTGGCTAGAGCTTGTCAGCCAGTTGCGTTTCTTGAGGCTGAACAGGAAGTACTTTCTTAGAGTCTGATGCACATAGCATGTCCCCATGGTCTCACATACTTCCTCTTCCATAGTTCTCTACTTGGCTCCATTCTCCCCATCCATACCAAATCTACTACCAAGTGTGATTAAGTCTTATTCATATCTCCAAAATATTTTTTGAAGTGTGTTATTTCTCCTTGTCTCCTACAGTAGCCTAAAGTATCACCCCTCTGTCCTAGATTCATGGACAACCTTGTAAACATGTGACCATGCAGTCATGTACTCCACAGGGCCCTCTACTTGGAGTTAAATGATTTGCATGAGCTTTCTTGGACTTCTTAATAATTTTTGAATACATATTTTGCAAGTGGAGTCTGATGGGTTTGACATGGAGCCTTGGCTCAGGTGCTGCCCCACCTAATGCTGGTTCTCCACTCTTTAGATGGCTCCTGGCTCCCACTCCTCTTGTCTCTGGAGCCCCAGGCCCTGCCTAGCCTCCTCCTCCCTATTCCATGACTTTTGCCACCTTCTGCTTCTGATGGGGACCTGATCTGAACACAGATATGGGGAGGGATGGGGTTGGGTGTGGGATCTTGGGGAAGGGTATGGTGATGACCACCCCTGTCCTAGGCTGGTAAGGCTGTGGTGCATTTGGCAGGATACATGTTCTGATGTGGAGGTTGCAATTGCTTTAAACCTCACCCTCTGCTGTGGAGGCAGGCCCAGGGAAGGGGACATGCCTGTCTCAACTTTCCCATTCCCAGCTAGGGGATGGCACTTCAATCTGGAGGCTGACTAGAGGGGGACTCTGGCAGCAATCGGGCTGCAGCATGTGCATGTTAAGTCACAGGACACAAGATGGGACCCTTGGGTACCTGTGATGGTCTGCACTTACTCCATGAGTAGCCCCAAGCTCAAGAGAGCATGATACTAAGTAGAAAAATAAAAACCCTCAAAACAAACAAACAAACAAACAAACAAACAAACAAACAAACAAAAAACTACCAAGATAAAATCCCAAACAAAACAAAACACCAGGTCAGTTTAGTAAGAGTACAGATGAAAGGAAAAATTTCATATTTCAGTACTTTTAGAGGCAGGAGGATCACGAGTTCAAGGATAGTCTGGGCAATTTAGTGACACCTTGTCTCAAAGTAGAATAAAAAGGGCAGGGGATGCAGCTCAGCAGTAGAGAACTTGCCCAGCATGCACAAGGCCTTGGGTTTGATCCCTAGCACCACAAGGCAAAGAAAAAAAACCAAACAAACACTTTTATCCTGCTCGGTGAGCAAAAGGCTTCACATTTTTCATTTTGCACTGATCCCTACAACTTGCTAGATGTCTTTGGACATCCATGGTAGCCTCCCTCCAAACTTTTCTCTGCATTGCAGAAAGTATTCCAAACCAAGTGGGGCTGAACAACTGCTTTTCCCCAGTTAAAACCACTGAATAGCCTCCCATTGCTCTTAGGGTGGAGGTCTCTAAGGCCAGTAGCAGATGCTGACCATGCTACCCATTTGAAACACTTGGAGACAGTTGTTCCAAGTGCAGAGAGCTTTTGATGTGCTCTTTCCCACAAAACAGCCTAAAGTCTCCAGGAACACCTATGGACCAATGGGAACCAGAAGATCAGTGGTCCACCTTACCTCCCAGCTAGACAAATCTGTGATGCATTCTACATGGTGTCTCAAAGAGTCCCTGTCAGGAGTGAGCTATAGTTGCTCATGATGAAATCCACTCACTACCGCCTGATGGATACTTTCCTCTCCCTTTCTCATTTCTCTTCCTTTACAGAGTACTCTGAAATTCCTTCTCAATGAAATGACTTGAATGGAAGGGATCGTTGACTCAGAGTCTGCTCATAGAACCCAAATGGAATCTGGCCCCATCTACACTCTAACCTCACCCTGCACTGTCTCCTCCTTGCTCTGCCTTTGAGTTTGTTGACTCTGCCATGCTCCTTTCCATTATGATATTTGTCTGTGCTGTTCTTCCCTTTTGGAACGTTTCCCATCCTGTTCTCCATCTCAATTCTGTATTCCCGATGAACTCCTAACCATCTTCCGCATCTCAGCTGAGAAACTTCCTCAGGGAAGTCTTTCCTGACTTCAAAGTCATAAATGGTTTATTTTTATGCATTCTCAGAGCTTCTGTTTCTTGTTCAGCTGGCAACTTAGCTTAGTTGTAAATTTATGTTCATTATTATGATAATTTGATTAATATCCATGCATCTTGTCCAGGAGACTACTAGCTTCCTGGGAGGAATGGCAAATTGCCTTATTGCTTTCCAATTTCTCTCCAAAACCATCATGAAGCCTGGCTCATTGCTGGTGCCCCCATAAATATTTACTAAAATCTTGAATGAATTAAGATATTTTTAAATTGTCACAGAGGCATTCACAACTGGCAAGAAAGTTGAGTCACTTAAGCTGTGTGACCTTGGGCAAGGTCCCTAAATCTTCTGAGCCTTCATTTCCTAGTGTGAAAATGGGGGTGATAATAGCACTTGTCTTTAAGGGGTCTCCTAAGAATCAAATAAGATAGTTCATGTAAACTATTTAGGAGCATAGATATGCATAGTAAGTGCCCATTTTAGTGCTAGGTTTGTTTTAATCTATACAATTTGTGAAAGGATTAAGGATGATTATGAAGTAGAAAATAAAACCTATGAGAAAAGGTAAAAATGGTGGTTCCAGTGTGTCTGAAGGAAAGAAGAATACAGGGTTATGAACTCTACACCAAGAATGAATGGAGCTATCATCAGAACATTATGAGATCTTCTCCTCTTCATTGAATATAGGATATGAAAAAATTTTGACAAATGGTGGCACATTACATAAGCTAGTTATAAAGTTGAATTTCCACCAGGGCTCTGAGTTTAATGCTTCCTCCCATTTATTTATGTTTTTAACATGGTCCTGGTCTTCACTCAGTATCCCCACATAGGGTGTTGCTGGAGTTTCAGGACAGTGTGCTAGTTTTAATTCAGGCATACCTGACTGTACATGCTATCTTTGTGTGCTTTCTTCATGTGCTCTCCAGATGAGAAATCAACATTTGAATGTACATTTTAGTGGATTTTTTAAAAATATGAGGAAATGTAAGGCATTGGAATATACTTATGATTCTTTGTAATAAAAAGTGATATGGGTGTATTGTTGCTTAGGACTTATACAGCCTGAACTGCATTTTGTCTTTTTTTCTCTTTTGCTTGTGTATTTATTTAATATATATTAAATTATTTTGGCATTTAGTTGTTAATTCACTATTTCTGCTCTATTAATTGTGTATTTTTTAAAATATGTAGACATTTAACAGTTATCTATTAAGCCCCTTTCAGCTCTAGAGAACTTTAATCCGATAGGAGAGGGATGAGTGTAGAGCAGAGATAACTGTTTATTTGATGAAATGCAATTTAGCACTCACTATATTCCAAACACTGTTCTAGGTACTCATCATATAGCCTTGAACAAATTACCTTCTTAGAGCCTATAGTACATTATTCCAGATTATAGTGATAAATGTCATCAGGACTAGCAAAGCACTCTGAAAGTTTAGAAAGAGCAAAGAGCTCATCTAGTCAGGAAGTTTTTGGAGGAGAGGGTCTTAAAGTACAGATAGGAGTCTGCCAGCTGAAGAAAAGGTGTGTCTTCTCAAGTAGAAAGAGGGCTCCCAGGGGAATCAAGGGTTTGAGCACTAATCTGTGTTGAGGGGATTGGAAATTATTAAAGAATCACTTGCAAAAGAAAGGGAGAGAAAGCTATAGAGCAGAACTGCTCAATGCCCACAGTTTTGATATGATGGGCCAGATAATTCTTTATTATGGGGGGGTCTGTTTTGTGTACTGTAGGATGTTTAACAGCATCCCTGGTCTTTATTCTTTAGATACTACTAGTGTGCCCCCAGTGGGGACAAACAAAAATGTCCCCTGGAGGGTATAACATGCCTCCCCTTCCCTTTGAGGAACATCACAATAGAGTGGGACCCAGAAGTGTGGGACTCTTAACTACAAGGTAAGGAGTACTGATTTTAATTGGGTGAAAAGAACCCACCAATATCAGGTAAAAAAATTAGCTGTTGGTTTTGCTTATCATATTGAAGTTTAAAGTAATGAAAGGATGATGGAAGTTTATTGAAGAGGAATTAGTAACAAGAGTCTAACCAGGTAGTGAGAAGAAGGAAAAGAAAAAAGATGGTAGAAATTATACTACTTATCTGCCTTTGCCCACTCATTTCCAAGTCTTTTTCAACTATTGGTGGGTTGATCTATTCTCCTGATTGTTGAAATGCCCAAGGCTTCAAGTTATATTTGCTCTTTGAGGGATGATACTGCACTGTGCCACCAAAGGAACATTAAATCCCTTGTCACAGGTGAAGCAGGTTCCTTCAGGGACACTTCTGATAGGGGGAAGTGAAAGACAGGAAACTTTTTCATTATCTGGGTGTGTCTGGATTAGGAGAAATTGAAAAGCAAGATTTTAGCCTCCGGGATCTCTCTGGAGATAGTTCCAGGCTGGTAAGAACTGAAAATTGTGCTCTGACATAAAAGGAAGAGCAAAACACTGCAAGTTTAGGTAGAGGAGACAGCATGTTCAGGAAGTTTTTAAGAAGACTGTAAATTCAGCCATTTTTAAAGATAATGTGGGAAGGGTGCTTTGCATCCATTTGGTAGCATGTGGAGTGTGTGTGTGTGTGTGTGTGTGTGTGTGTGTGTGTGTGTGTGTGATTCCTTCTACTGGGGCTTGATCTTACTCTGTAAGATCTTACTCTTCAGGCTTGTCTCTGTGACTTAGAGTGGTGATAGGCAGGAAATATGGAAACCTACTGGTTCCAAGCCTTGTACTTCCTCTGGGACACCATGGAATGTTGGGCAAACCATCTCAGGTCCCTGTGTCCCTGCTTTAGGTCATTGAGAATGAGGAAGCAAAAGTCCACAAACATTTAACTTTCAAAATCAGATAAGGTCAAACACTCTAGCCCCTAAAAATTCTATTCCTGAAGAAATAACTTTTATAGTGGTTTTTTTTTGTTTTGTTTTGTTTTTTGTTTTTTTTTGGCGGTACTGGGGATTGAACTCAGGGGCATTCTACCTCCGAGCTATACCCCCAGCCCCATTTTTTATTCTTTATTTTGAAACCGAGTCTCACTAAGTTGCGGAGTGCCTCACTAGGTAGTTGAGGCTGGCCGCGAACCCGGATCCTCCGGTCTCAGCCTCCCGAATGCTGGGATTACACGCGTGCACCACCACGCCCGGCTTATAGTGGGTTTTTAATAGTTTGAACTTTCTTAGGTATGCAACCATCATGTGGACAATCAGTTGTATACTTTATATAAAAATACATAATTAATAATTACAAAATTGTAGTAAATGCACATTTGTTTCCTTTTATCTCAGCATATCGTATAGATATATGTAATAAAATATTTTCAATTTAAAAAACTAGTTGTGGTCAAAGCGATTGAATGTCCTAGGTAATTGGCTCTCCCATAGTTAACCTCCCATTTCTGTGTTATGACCAGACTTTGACTGTGGTGGAGTCAACAGCCATTCCTGTCTGTCTGTGGTTTCACCACAAGTCTGATCTTGAGCCTGGCTATGTGCATAGGTCCAAATCTTAGTCTTTAATAAGCACTGCTTAAATCCTTCCTGAGGCTCTAGGCAAAATATACCCTGGGAGAAGGGAGCAAGGTGCAAGATGCCAGCGCAAAAAGAAAATAACATCTGATTTATTTAGTAGGCAGAGCCAGCTTTTGAAAATGTTTGCCTCCTTGCTCAGACAATTGATCTCTGGGTTTAAAAACAGTTTGGTTTATGTTACACATTCTGTTTTGTTTTAACTTAACATACACTGATTAAGTGCTTCCTAAATGCCTGGAGCTGGGCAATCGACAGAAAACAAAAAGTACCTAAAACTCTTCTTGTCAGGGAGGGTATTTTCTAGGGGAAGGAGACAGAAAATAAAGACACAGTTTTTTACCCAGATGATGCTGAGTGACAAATTAAGGAGAGAAGAAAGCGTGATGGGAGATTTTGATCTTGTAGATGGGGTGGTCAGGAAGGCATTTTTGAAAGATGATATTTGAGTAGAGATCTGAAGGTAGCTGGAGCCCGAACGACACGGCCATTGGCGGTAGCACCCAGCTCAGATCCTAAAGATGAGCAAGTCAGCTGAACTCAGGGACCACCTTTGTTGGAGACTAATACTATGTTCGCTAA
>PVLC010025488.1:0-7500 GCA_004027655.1 Graphiurus murinus | reverse complement strand
TGGACTTAATGACCCACTTCTTGCTTATAAAACTATATGTTAGGACATCAAGAGAGTAGGTGACAGTCTTGGATCATCCACACTGCTGCTCTTTGCAATACTTTTTGCAGGCAACTTTTGACCTTCTTTAAGATTATCTTTTAGAGAGTTCCATCCATATTCTGGGAAATAGGGGTGCTAAGAGCTCCCAGGAAACTTAGAGTGTTTCATATGGGATAAAGATGCATTTTAATATAGAGGGCTTAGGGTTGTTCCTGCAGGCACCCCAAACAAAATCACCAAAAAGGAGTATCCTTTCCTGAGTCTCCAGACACATGTCACTGATGACCTTCACCTGTGTATGCTACCTACTGCTACAGAGGAACCAAGTGTCCCTGCAATCACTGGACTGAACTGAGACTCCTCTCCTCCCTCCCCCATTCAAGGAGGTAGGTTACCATGCTTCCCAAACTCTCAAATCCTTTCACTCAGGGATTTCCTATTAATAACTCACAGAACTACTGTTTTGTCAAACATAACTTGGAAAACTGTGTCAAATAAACACAAATTGGGTGAATGTGAGATTGTTGCAGAGCTAACTCTGCAACAGTTTAATTTATAAAAGCAACTTCCCCAAATTCTGCAGTGTGTGTGTGTGTGTGTGTGTGTGTGTGTGTGTGTGTGTGTGTGTGATACTGGGGATTGAACCCAAGGGCTTTCTACCTCTAAGCTATACCCCTAGACCTTTTATATTTTTTTATTTTGAAACAGAGTCTCACTAAGTTGCTGAGGCTGGCCTCAAACCTATGATCCTCCTGAATCAGTCTCTCAAGTACTAGGATTACAAGTATATGCCACTGTGCCCAGCAATTTCTGAATTTTAATTGTACTGATAGCTCAGCACCGGAGTTGGAACCGACCTCACAGTGAATGGAGGTGAAAGGCCTGTCCCACTTTGGTTCTGAATGGAGGAAGGTGAGTGTCCATCTCTGCCCCAGAAGCCTTGTCCAGGCACGATGTACCTCAGGACAGCAGGGTTTCCTCCAGTGTGTGTTTTCAGGGACACCTCCTTTCTCATCAGCAAGAGGGGGAAAGTGGCAAGAAGATACTGATTCAATAAGTTAGTCATGCTGGGAAACTTATCTTTTTCAGGCACTGGTTCCTCTCAGAGAGGGGTGGCAGATGTGCAGTTCAGCTTGCTAACTAAAGCTCTTTCCCAGCAGTATCACTGATCCTAGTAGTGTGCCATTTCCAGCTTGTCGTTTGTCCTTTGGCTTGTGAAACTACCATCTAAGAGGGCAAAGCCTTTCTGTCCCTTGGGTCATTTCCTCCTGACATTCCTTGCTCATTACCTCTGAAGCAGCTGTGATCACTTCTTTGCAATGATCAAACCATCAGCTGATGGCTCTTTTGTCTCTCCAGAAACAGGCCAGCCCCAGCTGGTCCCAGCAACATGCCTGTGGGTTAAGTTCAGGGACACAGGGGTCCTGGCCTGGTTCCCAGCCAGGCTGCAGGTAACAAAGCAAACCTCACAGCCATGATTATCTGGAGGTGTTCTGTCCGGGCAAACTAATAGTAGAAGTATAAATCATTTAAGTCATCCCCAACATCTAATAGAAATAAATCGAAATTAACCTAGACTGTTAAGAAGCAGAGATACTATTAAGAGGCTAAAGGAGAAGGATATTTTATAACCAAGTTCTTTCCATTTTGGCAGCCACATTTATGTTGTTTCCTAGTAATGAAATGACTGTCCATCCTCCATAGAATTTCCCACTGAATTAATTCAAACATACACACGCATATATGACTTACTACTACCATTAGGCACTGTGGAGCATATGCCTGTGTGTTGCTGGAAGAATATAAAAATGTTGTAACAGTCTGCTTCCAAGGAGAACTTTAATTAACTATGAGGAGAAGTCAATCTATTAGATATAAGATTTATACAAGACCGCACGATAAAAACCATATGAGTCTGAATCATAAATTTGGTCACCATAAGCACTGGGAACTATAAGGAGAGGCATCTTCAGTACTTCTGCTACTAGCTATTAACATTTACTGAACACAAATTCTTGGTGTGGTTCTGAACCACACAGATTCTTCTAAGTACATGTTTAATCATGGTGACAATCCTATCAGGAAGACAGAGCAGGAAACCCAAGCGTAGAGTTTAAATTACTACTAAAACTGGATTTAAATCCTAAGCTAGCAGGTTGCAATACTCTGCTTCTCTGCACCCATATGCTGCCCCGGATCGAGGAATTTCCACATGCAGAGAAGGGCAAGGGCTTTGCTGAGGAGAGGAGCCTGGTCAGCTAAGGAGCAGCGGTAGGAATGCTTAAATGGAAGAGGCCTGGCTGGAGGCTGCTTGGTGTAATGATTGGCACAATGCCTAGAATAGACTAAGTGCTTGTTTGTTGCATATTTGAAATTGAGTTATTGACCGAATGTTTAGAAAGAAAGAGATAATACTGGAGAAGAAGGCTATTATCAGGTTGTGTAGGGTTTTGAATTACAGTCTAAGTGGTTTAAATTTGGTACTGTGGATAATATCTTCTCTGCAATGCTTGAATTTCTGCAGAGGCCAACGTACTAGTTCATAAACATGTGTTATTCTATACGTTCTATCCTGTATTTTCTTGTTCAGTGCTCTGTATAGAATTGCTAGAAAAAAAACCCCAATGCCATGGTAATCGAGTCTATTACAAAATGCTAAGTTTTGTAGAAAGTATTTAACTACTGAAGTTAAGTGCCAGTTATACTTGACCTGTCAATCTTTGTATGCCATGCATATAGTCCTTTCTAAATACATGCTAGTGGGCAAGACTTTAGATAGCCAGATTATATATCATGTGACCCTACTGTCCCTGATTGTAGATGATTGGATTTCTGGCAGACAACATAACATGACAATGTACTTGCTTTGGGAATAAGGAAGGTACAGAGCATTTAGCAATAGGGGTAGGAACTGAAAGATCATGTTGAAAGAGGAGTCAAAGATGCCATAATGAATTTCATATAAAGTATGAGGGAGCAGGAGGAGTCTGCAAGCAGAAGGTATGATGTAGAAAGAAATTATTTTGTGTATGCCGCAAGCCCAAATCTTGTGATTTCAAATTCGGTTCTAGTTACCTCCTGAAATTCTCTCTAGAATTAAAACTATCATTCTGCCCAGCATGGTTGCACACACTTGTAATCTCAGGACTTGGGAGGCTGAGAAAGGAGGATCACAGGCTTGCTGCCAGTCTCCACTACTTAGTGAAGCCTTCCGCAACTTAGCGAGACACTGTTTCAAAATAAAGAATAAAAAATGGGGCTGGGGGTATAGCTCGGAAGTAGAATGCCCCTGGGTTCAATCCCCAGCACTGCAAACAAAAACAAAAAGAAAAAATACTATCATTCTTTTTCAGTATCCATTCTAATTTGTACATAATTGTTCATTCACTTATTTTGAAAACTCTACAGAAGTTCGACATTCTCATGGGTCTCCTCCTCCTCCTACCACTTCTCATCTTAAGCGGTCTTCCTCTATGCTTGAGGCTTGGCTGAAACATATTTATTTCATTTTTCTATGTTCACAATTCTACCTATCTTCAAGTTTTAAACTTACCTCTTCGCATTTGATGTCCCCCAGTATGCACACGATTTGGACATCTTTTCTGAGCTTTCAGAGGGCTTGGCTCAGTCTCTCCAATTGGATGACACCAGACCAATTAGAGAAGGCTCCAGGTAGTCTCATGGCCACCCCCTTGGTTCAAGACTTTATTTTTGACCTATGTCTCCATCTTTAATGGATTTTACAGACTGGTGTTAGACTAATTTTTAAAGTGCAGCCCTGATTTTGTCACTTTCCCTGTCCAAAACTCTTAGTGACTCTCATCTACCAGGAAAAAATTGCATTTTCTTATCTTGGCACTCCGATCCATTTTTAATATGGTCTCAGCTGATTCCACAATATAGAATCATTTCTATGCCTTCTCTAGATTTCAAAATTCTATCCATTTTCCCCAATTTTTCAGTGCTGCCTCTTCCATAAGGTATCCACAATTTTGAATGGAATTGCTATCTTGCTTCTTTAAAAAATCATGACATTTTGTCAGTAATTATGATAAGGCAATTGTTGTAAAGTTATTGAATATTTATCATACTTTTCCTGTGTAATTGCCAATTGGTATTCAGCTATTATACAGGTGTCAGAGCTCTCTGGGAATGGCCTGCCTGCTCAGACCCATGACTTTCTCTGCTGTGCTCTATGTCTAAGGGGCCGATCTGTGAGTTGTGCTGTCTACACTCCTATGCCAGCTGGTTTTATACCAGGTGAAACCAATGTGAGGCACTAGCATGGGAAACTAGGGTCTTCTTCCCATCCCTGTGTGTTGGGAGCTGTCTTTGGGAGAGCTATATCTCTTTTGAAGCTCCAACTCCCACATGGCTCCAGCCTCTGATGGTGGTCTCTACCCTAGGGTTCTGGAAACAGTCTCTTGTTTTTCCTGCCTAGGGATGACAGTGGTGTCTGCCGTTTATTCGGCCATGTTTATTCTGGATTGTTTTGCCACTCCCTGGTGGGCTTCTTGTTCTTCTAACACTTGCTTAATAGACTCTCCTATATTAAATCCCTTTTGCTGGAAATACAAATGGTTTCTGTTTTTCTAGAATGGGTACACTCCCTTCTAATTTTCACAGCAGTCTATGTTGTATTCTTATATGCTCCTGGTGCCTGGTTCAGTGGCTTATAAACTGTAGGTGCCAAATAAATATTTATTAAGTTTTTAATTCATAAATAGAAAAAATAATACTGCTATGTTGAAAGGCAGCTCAGTTAATTTTTAGGGAAATTGCTCAGAAAATTTTAGGAGGTGCTAATTATATTAGTGGCTAAGGAGAGATTCCAAATAACAAAACAATAACAAAACCCAAATCAAAAACCTCCCGAAACAAAAATTGAAGACAATATCTTTGTCATAAAAAATTTTTAAAGGCTAGTGATAGTCTTAAAATGGCATCACACTTTGTGTTAGAAAATTTAGTAGACTGAAAAATATCCACTTAAAACAAATTTTCACTTTTTCTTCTTCTGAGGTCTGAAGAATGCTTATAAATTTAGAGGGCTCAAATTGCTCCTAAAATTAGCTGTTTAGTTTCTTTTTCTAATCTAAATGTCAATATTCTCCATCTTGGCTTTAGGAGGTACTAGGAAGCCGATGTGAAGTTGGTTAGTGTGTTACATTAATTTTGAATGTTTTTTCTTTGAGGTCCTTGGACCCACAAGAACTCATGTGTTCTCTGAGCCACTGTCCCTGTCCATTAGGACTCTCAGTGCTGAGGGCTGCAACAGTGTAAGCAAGTATGTGGGAGTATGTGGGAGGCAGCTGGAGGGAGGAGCCAGCACTTAAAGCCATCTCCACTGCAGAGGAAAATGGCTTTGTGGTCTAGGTTCTTATTGGAACTTCCTACTCTGCCTTTGGATTGAGTCATGGCCTTGAACCTTCTTACCAGCCTTCATTTCCTCACTCATAAGAAAGAGGCACAAGCAACTGAAGGATTCCATGGGAAATAACTTGATAAATATAGGTTGAATGGGAAAGGAGAGAAAATTTAACCAGTGGTATAGATGGGTGCTGCCAAATTGAATTTGGGAAATTGATTGGTTTAATCAATAATTATCTATTGGGGTGCCTACTGTATTACCAGGGACCAAACTTTGGTCTGCCTCTTCTGAGTTCTCTGCTTGAGGAAGCCAGACTTTGGGCTGCCCCTTCTGTTTCTGTATATTCTACTTTGAGCAAGAATTCTGCTACATTTTGGGAAAATCCCATGCCCTTAGTATCTGAATAACCTCTTTCTTATCACCCTGTCTTGCCTTCAGCAATCAATATTTTAGCCAGAAACTCCCTTATACTTGATGTAATTTTGCATCCACTGCCTTTACCCTCTTTGGCTGTAAATCCATGCTTGTCCTGGTTGGGGATGGAGAGGAGCCCAATTTCTTTCTTGCACCGTGAAACCCCCTTGCAGTGGCCCTTATACCTATCACCAAGGGTCTCTTGAATGAAGTCTGCATTACCAACTTTAACAAGTGTCACAAATAAGAAAAGTTATTTGTGACACTAATACAGCCACTAGGGGCAAGATTAGGAATTCAAAACAAATTGAGGTAAGTTTCTGCTCCTGGTTTCCCATGGTTAATCATTACAAACCAAAGATTAGAATAACCATCTTGTTTATTCAGATCCTTGGAGTTGAAAGCAGCAGGGGAAAGCACATTGAAGTTAATATTTCTTACTGCTTTGCACGCAGATATGGATGTAAAGCCTCCACAACAATGCACAGTGTTTAAAGTCTCTTTTAAATGCCTGTCTGTAGTGACTTATTTTAGAGTATGAGTATGTTTGTTTCAACCTGGGTGCTGAGAGGGTGAAGTCAAGACCTTTGGCCTGCAGGTCTGGCTGGTGATAGAATGTTCATTGCTGAGTGTGCCTGGAAATCAGCTGGGACTTTAGTTTTAATAGGACTGCTCTCCTCTTCCCCAAAGAAGACTGTGCTCATGTCTGTTAAGGGCATATGGTTTTGATAGTAGATATTCCAGAGGGCTTGCTATTTCCTGCAGCTAAGAAACTTTAGCTGCCCTTATCATCATGAGGATAGTAGGCTTATTTTAGCAGCCTGAGACCTCACACTTTGCTTGGTGATTGCTTTCCCCTTTGCAGCTTTGAGATGGATCTGATCTCCTGTCTAGAACTAGACACAATTTGCATGTGCTCACACAGAGCATGTCCATGACTCTTAATGGCACACTCACCTCAAGGGAGGAAACTGAGGGTCCCAAGACATCTAGATATAGTCTAACTTTTTTCACTGTCAGATCATTTGTTTATTTAAGAAATATCTCTTGAGTATTAGGCCAGGTTGCTGTTATAGACCAATAAATTGCAGGTGTTAGACTCAAGAAAGTGTGATGATAATATATACTATTTTAAAATTTGGATCATGTTAGCATTTTTTGGGTTTAGCATGAGCTACAAAATGATGGGTTCAGAAATCTAACCTAAAGCACATAGAAAGGTCAAGTTTTTGGAGAAGTAAGGCAGGCAACCTCCATGATGGGCAGAGGGTGCATGCCCTTGGTGAAAGACTTTTTCGCCCAAAGTGTCTCCCTTCTGCTTCTCAAGTTCTCACAATATTTTTAAATTTCTGTTTCAGGCAATAAAGGCCATACATGTATGTATGTATGCATGTATACATGTACTGGGGATAGAACCCAGGGGCATTCTACCTCTGAGATATATCCCCCCCACCCTATTTTATGTTTGATTTTCAAACAGGGTCTCACTAAGTTGCTGAGGCTGATCTCGAACCTGCAATCCTCCTGTCTCAGCCTATCAAGTGCTGGGATTACAAGCATGCATCAGCACCCTGGCTCAATAAAGACATTTAAAACACACACACACACACACACACACACACACACACACACACACACACAGTCTCTCTCTCTCTCTCTCTCTCTCTCTCTCT